>JAQQPU010002715.1:0-34930 GCA_029168905.1 Artemia sp. Kazakhstan ARC1039
AATTCCCTAAAATGTCTAAAACGGTTTCGCCCAAATAACCCCTAAACGTAATTTCAGCGTGTTCCTTTTGTTTTTGGCATCTCTGCGCTGTCACATTTCAAATTACTAAGAAACCTGATTCCCGTGTTAATCTATTCATCTTTAAGATGTTTCTTGGAGAATTGTTTCCATGGCGAAGTTTTATTAATATCTTTTGGAGTTCGACCAGTAGAATTGTTTCCGGGGCGAAGACATTAATGACTTGGATCTATTCCTGGAGAATTGTTTCTAGGCGAAGTTTTAGAATTGTTTCCGGGGCAAAGTATTAATGACTTGGATCTATTCCTGGAGAATTGTTTTTGATTAACCACGTGTTCTCCCTAGGGATTCCATGCCCATATTTGGTGTAGGGTCACGATCAATTGAGGCCTTTCTACTGATTGGGGCGGGAGGATGTCGTAAGGGAGATGGGATCTTCTTGGAAGGGTGTAAAGAGAGAGGCTTTGTATAGATTTGGATGGTGTTGGAGCGTGTGTACCTTTGTTCGCCTAAATGGCCTAGATGCAGAAACTAGCTTCCAAATGAACCTTAAAATAAACTATAACCAAGCTCCTTTTATTTTCAGTTCGTTTGATCGGGATAAGAGGCAATTGATGGCATCGAAGGTGCATAAAGTTGAAAGATCAGGTTGTCGGCTACGTTATCAGCAAACTGACTACGATGTAACTATTTTATTTCTGTTTTTAGATAGTATAACGTTTTTTTTCCATCATTAGTATTCGAGTACCAGTACAGGTAAACTAGTCAAGCTAGAATCATGAGATATAACAAAGAATCAGTTCAAGGATTTACATATTAGGATAAGAATTCCAAAAAGGAAAGAAACGCCTTCTATTAATATTTAATCGAAAATAAAAATTTGTTCTCCTTTGAGATATTTTCATTTCCAAAGATAGAGAGCTACGTTTGACAAATTATACAATTAATAAAAATGACTTCGCAGCTTTCGTGTTAGAGCAGCTTTGATTTTTCCCTTCAAAGAATTTTACCTGAAGCAATCTACTTGCAATATGCACTTTATTTTACTCATTATGTTTTGTCCTGCTGTGCCCTTTAGGATTACCCAGAATTGCAATTTTCGAAGGAGATATATAGTTTGTGAATGTACCGTATCTATCATCCCTTTCGATAATTTTGCAGATATATGTCTGTATCCATGGGCGTACATAGCTTCTTCTCTAGGGGAGGGGGGGAGCAGCCGATTCTGTGATGAAGAGAGGGGGCCGAAGTTAAATTGACAGTTCAAAAACCTTACATTGCCAGCAAGTTCGTTCATACCTATGAAATCTTTATTAATAAATAATCACCCGAAATCATAAATCATCAATAGGCTTCAGCATTAATCAATCTACTTGGATTAGAGCTTAATCTTTCTATGAAATTATGGATAATTGTTTTTTTTTTTTACTTTTATTCTGTCATTCCAGCTGTTTATTTCCAGCTTTTTCAACAATCTACCTTTTATCAACTTCTTTTTAAACCATCTGTTTTTTCGGCCATATGTAGTGTAAATTTTAAGTTCTAGGGGGGGGGGCAGCTGCCCCCCTCTGTCCCCCTTCCGTACGCCCATGTCTGTATCTGTATCCTCNCCCCCTCTGTCCCCCTTCCGTACGCCCATGTCTGTATCTGTATCCTCTTGGATCTGTTGTATCATCTTGTATCTTTGTTCTTTCCAGACCATTGAATCTTTTACTGTAGAACGTACCTTGACGTGTAGAACGTTATGACAAACTGACTAAACGTAGAAGAGAATAGTGTCGAGTAAGATAAGTTTAAAACGTCCATCTTTCGTTTCTAAGTAAACCTTAAAAAAAGGTTTTCAAAGTAACGTAAAGAGCAATATTACAACCCAAGAGGAGAAGAAATAATAAATTCCTACAGTAATTCAAACGCAAAAACGAACTGAATTGATGTCAGTGAATAAACGAGCCCCAAACAACAGAAATCACAACAAATTATAACGTCAAGCTTAAAAGTAACGGATACTCCTATAGACGAATAAATAAATTAAAATAAACCGAAATTAAAATGAATAACCACGTCAATGCCTAAAATGAACGTAAATTGCCAAAAAAGGAGTGTGGCTACTGCTTCTTAAACCTTCTAGGGGCTTTTGTGTCATTTGCACTTCACTGAAAGCAAAATATGCTTTGAATATTTTCTCTTTCATACTCATAATATTTAAAAATAAAAGAAATCCTGAAATTCCCAGAAATTAACATCATTGTTTGTAAGCTCGCTCTCCTTATTTCTTTCCTGTCTTCCCGGGGATTTTGGTGATTTCATTTTTTCTTTTGTTACCCAAATTTTGACAAATAAAATCCGCACTGTTCAAAATACTTAATATTTCCAATAGAGTAAAAGTGACATCCAAGCCGTTCAGGGGGTTTGTGGGGGGAGGGAGATTAAACCACTCTTATTTACAAATCTAGGTTAGATTTATAATATTATTTTGTTTTTTTCTCGCTGTTGAGGAGTGACAAATAAAAAATTCACTGTTCGAAAAACTAATCGTTTTCAGTAAAGTGCAAATGAGGTTATAGCCTTTTGAAGATTTAAGGGGCAGTAGCCTAACTTCAGTTTATGGTAATGTTTGTGTTTGTGTTTGATTTTCTTATTCATTTTTCTGTTCGCTTTAGAATTTATGTATTCAGCTATAGCACTATCTGTCATCTTTACGTTCATTTGATTATTTGTTTTAATGTCTAATCCTTTTGGGTTTTCATGGATTCATTGACGTTTTCAGTTTGTACTACTTTAGGACTTTATTTCTGTCTGTCTTAGATTTTAATAGGACTTTACTTTTCTTGGGATTTTTTTTTCTAAATTTTTTTTTTCAATTGGTTTTTGCCCATTTTTAACTGACATAGTGGCATTGTTGGTTAAATATTTAGAAAAATTGTGATTTTTTGCAGTTTTTCTGCTTATCAATCAAAATGTTGGATTGTAAATTAAATTTTAGACACAGTTTAAATATTCAGTTAGAGTTTTTGATCAATATTAGCTTTGTGTCATCAATTTACCGTTTTGCATATACTATTTTGGGTCGGTTGAGAGAGGGATTATTATTCATGCGAATTGAGAATTCTGTAATTTTTGGTCTTCAAAAGGACTGAAGCAATTCCGACTCTCTATCCTGTAGACACGCATGTATCTTAATTCACCTGTTCATTAAAACAGTCTTATAATGTTATAATAACTATTGGTAATTGTTTGTTTGTTCAATTAAATGGCGCGAGTCAATACGAGCAGATTTGCTTCCTTCGTTTTTTGTCTTAATTAAGGGTCCCTTGATTCTAAAATTTTAACTGAGATGCCAGCGTGAAAGTACAATAGCGTGAAAGTACAAAAATCAATAAAACCTCATTTTCTTCTAAAATTACTGTTCTCTTAAGAACCCCTTAGTCTAGTCTATTTACCCTGAAAATTCTATTACCCATAGAGGCTTCTAGTACAAAAAAAAATAGACGGATTGAAGACAAAAATTTATTCCCCCTCCAACCACAAAATTTAAAGTCCTCTTGCCCCCCTCGCATTAACTGACATTTTGAACTGCATCCCAAAACCGCTCCAAAGATGTTGCAGATATGCTATTTTGATAGCATAGCATCTTTTGTTCGGCCTCTGTCCCATTCCCTTAAATTAAAATTTAAGGTCCATATAATCCCCGAACACTTTCCGAAAATTTCAACTGGACCTTCAAAGCCGTCCTTGAGATATTTTAGGTACCGTTTCTGTTAACCTCGGTAAATATAGTGTTTCTCGATTATATTGACACATCACAATGAATAGATTCTAGTCCCAAGGGGGCTTAAAGTGTCCAAACGTTTGGGTAGATTTGGGACGGAACATGTTCATCGGTTCTCTACCGCTTTCTCAAGTTAAAATTCGAGTTTGAATGTCCTCCACCCTAAAAAGCTTCCTTGAAGTTTCAACTTGATCTTCCAAGCCCTTCCCAAGATAGTGCAGATGCGCTATTTTGATAACCTGGGAACGCATTGTTTCTTTTTATTTGTTTTGCTACTTAACCATGAAGAGATTCTTAGTCCTATAGCAGCTTATAATGTGAAAACATTCAGGATTGCAGACGAAATTTATTTTGCCCCTCACCCAATGCAAAATTTTAATTTCCTCCCGCCCTTCTCTCTTCCTTCTCCTATACTACCTGGAAGTTTCAACTCCATTCCGGAGCTGTTTCGTAGTTCTCCGTTATATTGTACCCTTTCCTAACACTCTCTAAAAGATTCAACTTGGTACCCAAAACCGTTCCCGACATATTGATGGTGTGTCATTTTGCTAACTTGGCCAAAAATATTGTCTATCTAACCGTGTTTAGATAATAGATCGCATAAGAGTTCCATAATTGATCCGTAGTGGATCAGAGGCGATAACTTTTAAACCCCTCCCCTTCCCCCAAGACAAATTTGAAATCTCCTTGCTCCATACTCCCTCATCCTTTCTCCAACAGTACCTGAAAGTTTTAATCTCATTGCCAAGCTGTTCCCAAGATATGATAAATATGCTATTTCGGCGACCTTGGGGTACATAGTGTCTTTTAATTTAACTCTGACTCTCCCAAGTTTAGAGTCAATACTTCTTGGAATTTTTAAATTAATATTCCACGCTGAGATATTGCAGACATACCATTTTGATATCCTGGCTGCACAAAGTTTATTTTTATTCACCTTGCTTTTTAAATGTGCATGAATCACAATCCTCGTAAAAAAAACACCTGCAAAATGTTTTGGTGGATCCAAATAAAATTGTTTAGCCCTTTCCCCCTCCCTCAAATGTAGGATTTGGAGTGCTCTTGGTTTTTCCTCTCCCGAGCAGTACCTGAAAGTTTCAATTTTATTCCCACAACCGTTGCCGAGATATTGCATCCAGGGATTTGAATACATATAACACCTTTTGATCTGCATCTCCCTCCTCTCCATATACAAATTTAAGATCTATCTGATGATGAACAGACTTAGGGGGATGAGTAGCAGAAGAGATCAGTTTCAAACTGATCAGGGACAAAGAGTTTTGTTTTACTCTTTCCAGGCCCCTCTCCCCAAAAATGATTGTTTCTTCTGACCCAGTGACCGATCCCAAAGTTTTGAGCAATCGCACACTGAACATCAAAGCAAGCCCCCTTTTTCAATTATAAAAGCAATTTTTGAAAAAGGGGGTAGTTTGCATTGTTGTTTGCCCTTGGCCCCGAGGCTGTTAAGGTCATGTCATCCTTGGAGGTGTATTTATTAGGCCTTTAGACAGTTTTAAACAAAATGGTCATTTTAAGATTTTAATCGAATATCTTCGGAGGTTTCGAGAGGTGTGTAGCAAAATGGGCGTGTGAGAGGGACTAGTGGCCCTTCAATCACTTTTGACTCTTAAAAAGAGCTGTAGAATTCGTAAAATTTTAAACTGGCATGCCTGAAGGGGGGGGGGACTAAATTTACAAATGGGAAAAGTAGTGACGAATAGAAAGACTTCTATTTTTGCATATTTGGGGAAAAAATAGCGTATCAAAACGAGGCTGTATTTTGAAAACGGCAATACACAAAGAGTTTTTTTTAGACTTGAGATAAATTTTTTAACAAAACAACAATAAAATCATCTTTCAACAGCAACCACCACGGAAACTCAATGACGATGAGAGTTGTCGGACCACCGAAAGCATTGTTATTTGAACATTTTCCTATGTCATTATTTTATATCATTGCACCTAGAACCACTATAGATTGCAACACTGTGTTAAAATATTTCGTTATTGATTTCCTCTCTAGTTGAGAAATTCTTCAAGGCTGTAATCTTTGTGGGATCAACGTAGTTATCTATGGCTACAATCTACAATAGTGACAGCCCATCTTTCATGTGTGCAACCTTCTGGGGGCGCAATTTTTCTATGAATGCAATTCCATTGGATGCTATTTCCTCTTGAATCAGAAAAATCTTCCGTCGATTGGTCAGAATAATATTTAGTGATGTGAAATCTTCCATGGAGAAGAGTGGTGTTGAATTTGAACTCTGTTCAAATTCATGTTTCTCATGTTTCTTACAGTGATATCACTTTTTTTTATAGCAACTTTGCCTATTGTGAAAACTACTGCGTAGATTGCACTCTGAACGTTGATAGTTAATTCCGAGGTTGGGTACTAGGTTTTATTTCTTAAGCTGAATTTGTGGTCAAAGAATTCATTGTTTTAATCATAAAAGGTAACTATGCCTTACTCTGCCTTCAGTACCCCGTTTCTCCCCGTACCCCGTTTCAGCTCAAGAGTGCCTTTAGTGCCCCGTTTCTCCAGTTCCCGGCTCGCATGCCACCTCTTGGCACTTCAATTTGGCACAGAACAAATTATGTTCATTGGGCTAGTATTTTTAATCCCATTAAAGTCATTATAAGTGGGAAAAGTTCAGTTTCCCTCAAGTTACCAATTTTATTTATTTTCCAGGAAAAACACACCAATTCCTCGCATAATTTTGTTCTTCCTGCCTGTTTTTTTGTCTTAAATATATATTTAGAAAAGATATAACAGCTGATGCTCACTTTATATTCTCATTCCCCTAAAGCAATATTTTCCGAGGGAAAATAAAACTCGACTCAGCAACTATGGAAGATTAAAAAAAAAAAAAAAAAAAAAAAAAAAAAAAAAAAAAAAAAAAAAAATACTGTTTAGGTGTTTCGAATATGAAACAATGAATTCGAAAGCCAATTTTGAGAAAGGTCAAATTTGAAAAGGTTTCAGATGGAGGTTTCCTGTTAAGGACTGCCGTTCTCGCAGTAGGGGTGGAGGTGTCACGCAACTCAGCACCCATATTGCCTTCTTGGTCCAAATATATTCATCTATAGTATAGGAGGTTAGGTCATGGGCGCCCATAGACTGAATTTTAGGGGTGGGGAGCTTACCTGGTCTAATCGGCACTTCCAGTGCTGTATAATTGAAATCTCAAGGCAAAATATCATAGGTAGTGCGATAGCACTGCCTAAGTAAAGAGCGATGTGTGCACAATATATTGTTGTTGTTTTTTAGACCAGGGCACTTCTTATAGAAAGAAATGTTATAGGAACTTCAAAAGAGCTCATGGAGAGCAACCAGCTCCCCCTCTCCACTTAATCACTTCCCCAAACACATTCAATCATAATTTTTTAGATAGCCATTTTGTCCAGTGTAGTTGAAAGGTCCAGAAATTATTTCTTTGAGGATAACTACCCCCCCCCCCATATAGCCCTAAGGTCAAGGGTTGTAAGTTACGCCCTGGGGGCATATAAGGTTTTTATAGGAATGGTGGTCGTATAAACTTCGAAGAGGGCTCATTGGATTGGTAATCAGAAGTTGTAGTGCTCTTTTTAAGAGTCAAAGTGATCAAAAGGCAAATAGCCCCCCCCCCATACACACGTCGTATTTTCCAGAAACGCATCTGATAGAAATTTTAAGATGGTCATTTGTTGTCGTAGAAACTTCGAAAAGGGCTCATTCGGTTGGTAATTGAAAGGGCTAGCTCCTTTTTTAATAGTCAAAAGTGATTGGAAGGCAACCCCCCCCACGCCCATCATTTCCCCAAACACTTCCTGTCAAAATTTCGAGATAGTTATTTTGTTTGACGTAGTTTAAAAGTCCAGAAATTATGTCTTTGAGGACGAGAACCCCCTCACAGTCCTCAGGACAAGGGTTGTAAGGTATGCCACGAGGGCATTTAAAGTTTTTATGGAAACGGTGGTCGTATAAACTTCGGAGGAGGCTCATTGGATTGGTAATCGGAAGTTGAAGAGCCATTTTTAAGAGTCAAATTTATCAGAGGGCAGCTATACCCCCCCCCAAACCATATTTTCCCCCAATGCATCCGATAGAAATTTTAAGAATTTTAAATTTTAAGCCATTTGTTCAAAAATAGTCCAAAGATCTCATAACACGGCCTTTGGGGTTGACACAACCCCCAAAGTATGGGGATAAGGGTTTTAAGTTATGCCCCGGCGGGATGTAAGGTTTTTATGAAGAGGTGGTCTTGTGAACTTTAAAGGAGGCTCATTTGACTGGAAACGCATACTTCTAGTTTCATTTTAAGAGTCAAGCGTGATGGAGAGAAAATAGCCCCTCCCCCCTCTCCCTGATATCGTCTTTTCCCCAAACACATTCGATCGAAATTGCGAGACATCCATTTTGTAGCCAATAGTCCAAAGAGAATATAACAGTGTCTTCAGTACAATTTATTAATGCCTCAAGAACAATTTGTATTATTAATTTCGATCTTTTTTGAGTAAGTTGTGGGGGATTTTGAACTAGCCAGAAGGTACTATGTGTATACTTTTAGTACTACAACTACAGTTACTGTAACTAATGACGCTTAGAGTATTAAGGTGAAACTAGGAAGTGTTTAAGGGGCGTTTAACGATAAAACTGTATACATGCAGGTTTTCAAAAACGCATATAAGCAATATCATAGGCAGCACCACTCTATAATAGCTAGAAATATCATTGAAACATTTAAAGAAGCTAATTCGATTCAAAATTAAAAGTTCTAGGGTCTTTTCTAAGAGTAAGAAGAGATTGGAGGGCAATCAAACCGTCTCTCAAGCGGATTTATTTCCCAAACACATCTAGTCAAAATTTTGAGACAACTATTTTGTTCAGCATAGTAGAACGGTCCAGCAACTATGTCTTTAGGGATATTGGGCATGTCAAACCCCCACAAGTATACCAAACTGTGGATTCTTATAGAAAAAAAAACCGAAAGATATAAAATATTATTTTTTTCATGAAAATGACTTTGTCAATAAAAACGAACAGAAATTCATCTGAAAATACTTTTTCCACAAAACAAGCTTTTCAAAGAAAAGTAAAGAGCTCCACTAAGTCAAAAATGGGCAGAAATAAAGTCAAGTAATCATCCAAGCGTAAAACTACCACAAATCACTATCAATAAATAAGTGAAACTCAGAATGAACAGAAATTAGAATAAATAGCCGAGTCAAACACGAAACGAGCAAAACTTAACATTAGTAGGGCTGATAACCCTCATGTCTTCTCAAGACCAGAACATAATATGCGCTTTACTGAAAACAAAATATGTTTAAATGTTTTCACTTTCTTTACTTAAATAATTAAAAAACTTTTTTTACTCACTTTTTTTTTACCTATTTTTAGTTTTAAAAATAAGTATCAGTATAGATAAATTAAACTGACAATTCACGGTCATTTTTTTTTCAGTAAAGCCTAAGTTACGTTCTGGTCTTGAGAAGGTATGGGGGTTGTCAGCCCTAGTAATGTTAATTTTTGCTTGTTTTGAGTTTGACTTGGCTATTTATTATTATTTCTGTTCGTTCTAAGTTTGATTTAATTGTTGATAGTGATTTGTAGTAGTTTTACGCTTGGAAGATTATTTGACTTTATTTCTGCCCATTTTTGGCTTAATAGAGCTCTTTACTTTTCTTTGAAAACTTATTCTGTGGAACGTTTCTTAAATAATACAAATATATGGGCGACCCCTTGCCTACCCTTATGGGCGCCCATGGGTTAGGTGTTAAGTTGCCCCTCCATATTTACTTGAACAAAGTATCATAGAAAATTGGAAACATTTGGCTAAAAATTCATTTTTATAGGCTTTACGTACCCTTTTCCCCTTTAAAAAGGTATACTGCCCCATCCCCGCCATTACCAAAAAGTGAATTTTGGCGTAGTTTTAAATTCTCAGTGACAGCTCTGAGCAGTTCTAAGCAGAAGAAGAGGCTCAAACTCCATATCAAATTTGATGGAAAGTGAGAGCTAGGCTATTAGTTTTGCACTTGATTCAACCTTTTTTCAGTCGTCCTAGCCGAGTGGTTAGTGCGCTAGACTTGAAATCCTTTATCCGTGAGGACGGAAGTTCGAATCTTGGTGTCGCTGATTATTTGGTTTGGAATGGGGGTCAGTGGTGTGACGTTGTAAGCTCAGCCAAGAATGGACCCAGCTCCAAATGGGTACCTGGAGAAATCTGGGGGAGAAACACGGGAAGCGACGGATGATTTGCCCCCAACCATACATTGTACTCCCGACCAAAGGCAGAGAATCAGGATACCGACGCCTGTGCTACACAGACCATTTATCAGCATGCGAAAAAGTTAAATTTTTAAGTTTTGATTCAATCTTTGTGGAAGAGTGGGGGACGGGTATAGAACTTACACAATCATGTCCATCAGTCTAATTACTAGGCAGGGTTGCAGATTTCATTCAGCGAAGCGTACTTAACAGCTATGTTTTTGCTATGACTTTTGTTGTGCATTCAAAGGTTTTGAGTCCAATATACTTTACGTTTTTGCTTTTGTCACTCCACAACTGTGTGTGATGGCCAAAGTTGTTGCAACCCTTCACGGGGCCTTTGCACCAAATGTCCAGTTTCCATTAATATTACTCCTTTACTCAGTGTTGGTTTCTTCTTTTTTTTTTAAATTATTCTAATAACTTTTGATTGATAACTTTTAGAAACTATATATTTCGCATTTACGGAATCAGCATAAACAGTAGATGTTTTGTGTGGGTATGTCATTTTCAAACTTCCATCTCGGTTATAAAATACTAGTTAAAAACCTTTCTCTCTATGTGTTTGGCTTCAATGGTATATCACTACATTTATTAATATTAATTAAAAGAATGAACTGTGAAAAAAGAGGTTTTTTAAAGAAAAGTCAAGACCCACATTAAAACTTAAGACGAGCGGAAATAAGGTCTTGTAATAATTAAACTTAATACGACTAGAGATTACTAGAAATCACACCAAACATAAAGATAACAGATACTGATGTAGATGAGTAAACAAATGCTAAAATGAATGGAAATTAAAATGGATACTCAACGCAAACTTGAAACGAACAGGAATTTAGCTACCCCCCCCCCCCTCCTAGCCGAAAACCTTCTAAATTTCATTGCGTCATTTGCGTTTCGTTGAAAACCATATGTATTATGAACACTGGGCTTTAATTTTTCAAAAAATCAACGAAAAATAAAATATAAAATCACTATAATAATCAAGATAACTAAAAAGAAACTGAATGTTTCATATATGGTAATATTAATTCCTAGAAATCTCAGCAATGCCTGATTCAAAGTTCGTTTAACAATATTTTTTATTTTTCAAAGTTTTAATTGTAAAAAAAAAAATTACAATAGAACTTTCAGTCTCCAATCGAATGAGTACCTATAAAGTTCCTAAGAACCCATTCAATATGAAGTGGTTCTGGAAAAAAGATGAATAGATAATTTTTTATGTATCCTTGTTTATATATTATAAGGCATTAAAGTCTTATGGCTCTTTACTGCAGGCAACGCTAGAGTGTTGGCTCTGAATGCCAATATTTATTTTGTCCTACCCAATTTTTATTTTGCTTTACTTTGCTTGATTGATGATAACTGGTTTCATCTGAGTTTTGTTACTTTTAGGTGTATGCTCGATTTCATGCCGAGTCTCCGGAATCAGGTCGGGTTGCTTGGCTTGGATCTCGTTTAACTCACTTGCGAGTGACGGACCTCGTTTCAGCTCATACACGCATTGGGGACTCAAGAGTAGCAATTTTTACCCGTGGTTATATTGAAGGAATTCGCCCTGGGCGGACAGACTTACAGGTTAGCATCTTGCTTCTCAAGTGGTAATACACTGGCAATGCTTGGCCCCCAGTAATGCAAGCTGATTTTAAATATCAGAGTTACTTCGCAGCAAAGAATATAGGTGAAAGATGAAAGCTGTCATTCTTTGTCTTGGAGTCAATGCGCTCATATTTAAATGTGCTAAATAAGACGGGAAATGGTGCTAGAAAAATATTGGAGCAGAAATATTTTATGTTTTAGGAGGGTGAGGGGGGTGGGGGTGGCAGATCAATTTGGAAAAAAACAGTAAATCACGTTTTAAGAGTATGTAGAAATTATCTTTTAGATTGTTCGAGGTGGGGAACCTGCCTGAACCTCCCTGCCTCTGAGTTCAGTGTCTGTCTTCAAAGTTAATTGTCTTTTGCTGCAAAACTAATCAACTTGTATTTCTCCTCCGTGTACCAAAAATATTTGAAAAGGGGCTAACTTTTCGTAAAATGCCTTTGTAAGATATTTATCTTGCGAGAAGGAGAAAAAAAAGAGTCAAAATCCAGCGTATATCCATTGGTGCTGTGGCTAATGTTGTGACATCTTTTTGCATAAGTAAAATAATTCTGTAATTGGTCTTTTAGAATATCAATGTGGTAGCCTCTCAGCAGGAATGTACTACTGATGTGTTTCTAGGGAAGGCTGGGTATAAAAAAGAATGAAAGCAAGAATATAATTTCCAAATCACCGAAAATTTGGGTCAGTTCGCAAAACTTGTGACGTTCGAAGAGTTGATAGATCCTCCCTCAGAGTGTCTAATTTCTACAGTCTTCTCAACCACCTCAACACAAAATTATGGTCGCAATTTCAAGAGAAGCTGTTGTCGAGTATTGCATTAGTTATACAACGAGAAAGTGTTTTTTAATTATATTGAACTGTGAAAATACAACATTAATTGATTCATTTTTGTTTTTGTTGTTAAATAATTATGCAATTGCGGTCTTTTGAAAATAGCCCTAGGCTATATCTGACACTGCTAGGGGGTTGGGGCTGATGCAAAATTGAAATTGTAGTGGTTATTACATTTTCAAATAGCATCAAATGGGAATCAAATGTAATTTTTTGTTTCTGTCTGATTTCTGCCCTATACCACAGATGAACCCAGCGTAGTTTGTCCCTACTTCTGAACTAAACACTGTGCCTCTAGCAGCAAAATCCTTACTTCGTTGCATACAGAAAATTTTGGTTTGATTGATTTTCAGAGTTGTTTCTAGTTTCACTACATTCCCCGTCTATGTTATGTACAAAGCTTGATTTTGTGAGATAATTTTTAATTAACCAGGGACTGTCTGCCACATCATGTACTGGCAGAATTGGAAAGTATAAAGAACTTGAAGAGAAAAGCCAGAAAAACCACGTATATTTACCTTACTTGTACATGTGTCTGCTTATTCAAAGTAGCTTAATAATAAACAAATAGCTAAGTTAGTATATCTATGAAAAGCCACGTTTATTTATCTTACTTGTGCATGTGTCCGCTTATTCAAAGTAGCTTAATCAGAGGCAACGCTATAGCGTTGCCTATAGTAAAGGCCATACGGCTTCAATGTTTTATTATCTGTTTATTATTTTTTTTTTCCCCAGAGGCACTTCATATGGAAGGGGTCGTCGTATAAACTTAAAAGGGGGCTCACTCGATTGGAAATCGAGAGTTCTAGTGCTATTTTTAAGAGTCAAAAGTGATCAGAGGGCAACTAGCCTCCCCCCCCCCTTAAACCCTTTTTCCCCAAATAAATCTGATAAAAAAATTTGAGGTAGTCATTTTATTAAAAATAGTTCAAAGATCATATAACAAAAACTCCTTTACGTATGGCCATTTCGTTAAAAATAGTTCAAAAGTCAGATAAGAAAAACTCCTGTGTCGACGCAACCCCCCAGGGCCCGGGGCAGGTGTTGTCAGTATTGCTCTGGGGGCATATATGGTCCTTATGGAAGGTATGCTCGTATAAACTTTGGAGAGGGCTCATTTGGTTGGAAATTGAAAGTTCTAGTTCACTTTTAAAGAGTCAAAAGATATCGGAGGGCAACTAGCCCCCCCCCCTCCATGCCATTTTTTCCTCAAACCCATCCGATAAGAACTTTGAGATAGCCATTTTTATAAAAATAGTTCAAAGGTCATATAATAAAAACTCCGTTGTTGATACAACCCCCTAGGGCCCGGAGGCAGGCGTTGTAAGTAATGCTCGGGGGGATATATAGTTCTTATGGAAGGTATGCTCGTATAAACTTCGGAGAGGGCTCATATGATTGGAAATTGAAAGTTCTTGTTCACTTTTTAAGAGTCAAAAGAGATCGGAGGGCAACTAGCCCCCCTCTCTACGCCCTATTTTCCTCAAACCCATCCGATAAGAACTTTGAGAGGGCCATTTTTTTTACATCACATCACATAACGAAAACTCCGGGGTCGACACAATCCTTCAGGGCCTGGGGTAGGCGTTGTAGGTTATGCCTGGGGGGCATATACAGCTGTTGTGGAAGGGACGCTCGTATGAACTTCAGAGAGGGCTCATTTGATTGGAAATTGAAAGTTCTAGTTCAGTTCTTAAGAGTCAAAAGAGATCAGAGAGCAACCATCCCCCCACGCCCCTTTTCCCCCAAATGCATCCGATAAAAATTTTGAGATAGCTATTTTGTTAAAAATAGTTCAAAGGTCATATAAAAAAAACTTCGGTATTGACACAACCACAAAGGGTCTGGGGGCAGGCGTTGCAACTTATGCTTCGGGAGCATATATGGTTCTTATGGAAGGGATGCTCGTGTAAACTTCAGAGAGGGCTGATTTGAATTGAAATTGAAAGTTCTAGTTCAATTTTTAAGAGTCAAAAGAGATCGGAGGGCTCTTAGCCCCCCCCCCCCCCCCCTTCCCTTTTTCCCCACCCACCCGCTAAAAATTTTGTGTTAGTCTTTTTTTAAAATATTAAAATGGTCAGACAACAAAAAGCCCCGTGTCGAAACACCCCTCCTGGGCCGGGGGGGGGGGGGGGGGACAGGCATTGTAATCTATATCCTGGCGCCGTATATGGTTCTTATGAAAGGGATGCTCGTATAAACTTCAGAGAGGGTTCATTTGAATGGAAATTAAAAGTTCTAGTTCATGTTCTCAGAGTAAAAAAAGATTGGAGGGCAACTAGCCCTTCGCACCCTCAACGTCTTCGGGTTTTTCGGATGGATAAACCCATCCGATAAAAATTGGAGGTTTTAGACTTTTACTGTGAGAGAAGGAGGCGATACCCAAACTCTGGTTTGTAGTGATTTTTCTTCGTTTCAAGCTTGATTTACATATTCAATTTAAGTTTCACTTGTTTTAAGATTTATTTATTCATTTACATATCAATTATATATTTGTTTGCATTGATAGTTTATTTAATTTCTGTTCGTTTTAAGTTTCATTTATGCTTCAATAGCAAAATATTTTTTTTTCGTTTTAAGCTTGATTTTCATATTCAATCTAAGCATTACTCGCTTTAAAATCTATTTATTCATTTATATTATTACTTGTTGTATGTTTTTTGCTATGATTGTTTATTTAATTTCTATTCGTTTTGGGTTTCATTTATTCTTTAATAGTAATTTCTGCCCGTTTTGAGTTTGAATTTAAACAGGTATTTGTATCTGCTGAGCTTAAGTTTAAAATGGCCTTTACTTTTCTTTGAAAAACTTATTTTTCGGGAAGTTTTTTTCTAATTAATGTCTATAAAAAGCCACGTTTATTTACCTTACTTGCGCACGTGTCTGCTTATTCAAAGTAGCTTAATAATACACAAATGCCTAAACCAATAGTAAAGTTAGTATGTCTATGAAAAGCCACGCTTTCATTCTGTCTAAAATTTGATCATTGTTGAAAACTATAAAGAACTCGAAGAGCAAAGTAAGAAAATTATGTTTATTTCCCAGAAAAATCAGAATTTTTGTGGTTAATATGGTTCGAAAATTATTCTGGCACAGTTTCTCATATTCGTGCAAGCGCACTGGTCCGAAATAGTGTTTCATTTTTAAATAGCTGTGATGCTTGTGGACTGCGTTCGCCCCCCTGAACTGTTTTGTAAAGCAATCAATAAATATGTATTTACCTGCAAATATCTGAAATAGCTTACATCTTCACCCATAAATAACACCTCTGGAGCAATTCCACATGTTCAATAAAGCAACTCCTTCAATACATTTCATCTTTAGCTTGCATATACATATGCTTGCTTATTCAGAGCTTAATAAGACATAAATTGCTAAACATATTTTCACAGTTTAAAGATCTGTAAAAAATCCACGCTTTTATTGTATCTTAAATCCGTGCAGTTGTGCGAACTGAACAGAACGTGAAGAGAAAAGTAAGAAAAACATATGTATATAAACCTTACATAAAGATATGCCTGCGTATTCAAAGCTTGTTAATATACAAATGGCCAAACCTATACTGAATATTAGTAGCCTAAATGAAAAGCTGTACTTTCATTCTAACTGAAACTCGTGCAGTTTCAAACATAAAAAGAAAACAGGATTTCACGATCCTTGTGGTTCAAACTTGGCACTTCTGGTGTAGTTTCTAATACCTACCATGCATACGCATGCGCATGGACAGTGCGCAAGCACATTCGTCCAAAATAGAGATACTTGTTTGTTCATTTTTTAAATCACCGTCATATCACGTTCGCCCCCCTGAATTATTGTCCAAGGCAGTAATTAAATATAGTGCTAATTGGCCATATTTGTCGTCCTCTAAAATACCTGCAGCTAAGTACTCGTTAAATATTAGCGTAAAGAGTCGGTTGCTGAGGAAGGCACCAGCCCTCCTGCTCATATACAGGATAGTTTCTATTCGTGTTAACCTTGAATGTCGTGCTTTACTTTCATTGAAAAAAAAATGTGCTTTAAACTAATAGGCTATTCGAAGACGTTACATGATGTTGTTATTCTCTCGGAGATTGACTTGAATTTCTAACCTTATTAATTTCCTATTAGGATTCTTATAAATTTCTACAGTAAGATGTTAATATAATTTTGAAGACACACACAAAAAAGGTGAAAAACATCCGTACCTGAGTCAGATGCAATATTAAATAGACGCTGTTCGACAGAACTGTCGAGTTTTTATCTCGATCTATCAGTTTGCAGTATTTAATCCTAACCGTAACTCTAATATTATCAGGCCCAAATCCTCTCAAACTAGACAGGGACATATAGACAGGGATCACCCTCTTAACTTTTTCCGATAGAAAGAAAAAGAGTCATTCCTACTCGAGGCTTCTTGCTATGGTCTTTTGTCTGAGTAAGTGAGAAGAGTATTGAGACCTAATTTAAAATCTTTTAGGTTTACTCTCCCATAACTGGACGAATTCTTGGAACAACTGAAGTTAGGGTTACTTCTGAGCCAACTGAAATCACTGGCGTCAAAGCGAGGGTATTGACAGGTATTGAGCTGATCTTAGAACAAGATGGAAACGTCGAAAACAGTTTCCTAGCTCAAGCCCATGCTTCAGACACGATGAACGCTAAATATCAGGTAGACAATTTTTGACGTTCTAACCTTCAGGGGAAGGGCTTTCAAACTGGTATGTAAACATCAATTTTTGATGGTGGGTGGAAGGGGGGCCAGGAAATAATGCAAAATGTAAGAGAAGTTTATGATAAATGTATAAAAATTAAGGAAATAGAATTTTAAAACATTAAGTTTTACTATTTAATTAGTCGGTTTTTAAAATGTCTTAAATTAGAGACTGAATTTTTCCCGTCTCGTGTATAAGTTCTTTTGTCTAGCTTCAAAATATTCAGTTGCAATCCCTCTTTCAAGGTAAATTTTCTGGCCATAATTAAATTAAACACTTATGTTGAACCGAAAGAATATGACTCAGTTTAAAAGCACGTTATCGGTGTTTGTCATCAAAACAGCTGATGTTTTTGATAACTGATCATAGACGCTCATCTGCACTCATACTGATATTCTCACTGTCTGCGTGGATTTATTATCAGTGTTTATAACCTTTATTGTTGTCAATTAACCCGTAATTAGTTCTTATAAAGAACTTTTTAATTATATGAACTCCTGAAATATGTTCCAGGTAATTGTAATCCTTTCTCTTCCTGTGTCGAATCCCTATTTATCGTATAAAATGGGACATTTTTTAGTTCAGGCAACACACAATACCCAACTGCTACATAATTGGCATCAATTGAGGAGGGAGGGGGTTGTTAATTCCTTTCTCTAAAATTTTGGGCTCCACTCCTAGGTTTGAAAAGTACCTTTTTAGGTATTTTTTTGAAAGTGGATTTTTTAGTATTTTATCGAAAAAAACTCCTGGAATTTGGAAAAGGATAAATTCCTCTCCTCCCCTCTATTAATTTCGGTGAGTTGATGCCACTATTCTGCTGGTGCCACTCACAGCCTCTGGGCTTTATGTTTAACACCCCTGGTCCAGCCTTCAAAACAAAGGTGACTTCAATCTTTTGAATCGCTAATTTTTCTTTCTAAATGTGCCAGTGGGTCAGAGTTTGGTTAAAGACCAATAATACACCAATAATAAACTTATATCAACCAATAAACAAATAATAATTCATAAAAAAAAGTTTAAAACCTAAAACGAGCAGAAATAAAATCAAATGATGATTCAAACTTATAACTAACTGAAATTACTATTAATAAATAAAAGAAACTCAAAACAATTTGGAATTGCCATGAATGATTAAATAAAACCTGAAACGAACAGAAATTAAAACAATAATCACATCAAACCCAAAAATAACAGGTTCTGAAATTTATTAATAGATTAAAATGAATAGGTCCAAAAATGAACACAAATTAGAATGAAAAATAAACTTACTTAAATAAAAAAAAATTATTACAAATAACAGTAGTATTGCCCCCCCCCCCTCCCCTCATCCTAATTTTTTTAATCCAAAGTGCCATTTGCACTTTAATGAAAGTAAGTAGATTTTAACAAGTTTTGTTCATTATTTTAACACTGAAAAATCTAAAATTATTGAAAATTCCAGGAATTAGTTACATATATTTTAAACAATCAATCAAGTTTTGTTAGTCTAATATATGGCATATCCAGAAATTATTTATTGATTTTTCAGACCAAGATATTCTTCGACAGACTAAACAAATTTCTTAAAAAATGACCTGTGTTTATTTAAAAGTTTTGATTATACATGTCTATTTAAAATTATAAAACTGAACTGAACTTAAAGTCACAGATGTAACTGTTCTAGA
The DNA here is from genome assembly GCA_029168905.1 of Artemia sp. Kazakhstan ARC1039. Taxonomy (NCBI): domain Eukaryota; kingdom Metazoa; phylum Arthropoda; class Branchiopoda; order Anostraca; family Artemiidae; genus Artemia; species Artemia sp. Kazakhstan ARC1039. The sequence continues at coordinate 18,835 of JAQQPU010002715.1, forward strand.
AATATTTTTTTTTCTTCCCTGTATTTTTGATTGTTATTGTGAATCTATTTATTTTGTTGTTGTTGATATTTTGACCAATACAAAACTTTGAAGGGTGGGAGGGGGGGGGCAGCCAAAGTCTTTTTAAAGCGTCCAATTTTCATTCATCTAAAAAAATCATAAAGAAAGAATTTAGAGGAGATAGAGGTCCTTTTTGCTAGTGAATACCCACTATGTTTTGGCAGGCTTTTGAAACTGGCGAAAATCATAAAAAATCACTCAGAAGCATTTAGTAGCCAAATACTGAAGCTAGTGAATACGACTTTTGAGTTGAACTACGACTAAAATTAAACTAAACTTCGCCATTATAGTGTGTTAATTGTCAGTTAGTTAAAATAGTTTTTAAGTTTAAGAATTATCTTCTTTATTTTCTTTTGTTATATATGTGGTAACAAAATACAAGCTTCTGAATGCTGAAGCTTTTTCCCAACTTGAAAACTCAAAGAAAACTCGCGGTCACTCTCGAAAGCTTTTCTGGAAACGAGCAAACACCAAGCTGAGTAGCAAGCTGTTCTTCAGTAGAGTCATTACCACGTAGAACTCCCATATTGGAAGAACAATAACCTCTATCAACATGGATGTGTTCACGGTATCGGTGGATAAGTAGTACCTGAACCAACCACGATTCATTTCTTAGGACGCCACATTTGACACATCCCACTCAGGATTGCCACCCCGGTCAGTTCTTAAAGTGCTACAATTGCTTGTTCTTGCCATATTTAAGTTTAAATCTAGTTACAAAGAAAGTAAATGTCAACTAGAAAAAGACTTTTTTCTAGAACATAACGATGTGCTCACATCTCTAGAATCAATAACTGGGCAAGATAATGCTAAAAAAGCATTGGCCAAATTCATATTTGAAAGTCAAAAGAGCAAGAGTTTATTGTCAACGTGTGCGATAGTGACCCTCATGGTGTGGGCAAAACTATGGCTGCATCACAAATTCACAAATTATGGCCATCTAGTCTTAGACAAATTATGGCCATCTGTTCCCACAAACTTATTACCTAATACAGGTAGGGCTTCTGGCATGCTGTCAGACACATGGAAGCATCTTTCTTGTTGTGGAAATAACTTAATTGTTATTAAAAACTTGGAATATATTGAAGATACTCAAATAGAGCCTTTATTTGAATTTATAAATGCAGTATCTAGTCCCAACCCTCTTTGCACTGACAGAAGAAATTTAATTTTGTTTACAACCACGGATGGAGAAGATTTGATTGAACAAATTCAAGGATAGAAAAGTCTCTCAGAAGTAGTAGCAGAAGTCGAAAAGTTTCTACAAAGTGATAAAATATATACAAGAATCTTAAATGAGGAATCCAATTGTGCAATTTTATGCATTATGAAAAAAGCAAGTTGAACAGTGTTTCAGTCTAGTTGAGAGAGATCAGATTCGAATAACCAAATTGCTAAAACAACTAAAATACTACAAAGTGAACGAATTTGTGTTTGTTGATGGTGGTTGTCAGCACATCAAAGACTTGTTAAATGCACAGTAAAAGTGACCAGTCTGCTGAACTAGAATTTAAAGAAATATGGCAATGATATGCAAGAAGTTCCAATGAGGAAGCTTTAAAACAAGAAAATGTAACCAAACTTTAAAGTACAAGAAAAAACATAAATACCTAGGTACAGTTTCAAATATTTCAAAGGCTTCGATTGAGCAACCATAGAAAATATCCAAATAGATACTAAGATTAGTTTTAAATAAAGTTTCGTTGTAATCATCAATAAACATGTCAATATTTAAAAAAACAAAACAAAAAAAAAAGTGCTCATCCTTTCACCCTATTACTGTCTCCACTACTCTCTGCAAGCTGTTCGAATTAATTTTTATTGATGAATTAACGGAAAAATGATATCTGACTGCTAATCAGTTTGGCTTCCAGCCTGGTGTGGGATGTACGGATGCTCTTCCAGCTGTGGCTAATGGCCTTATTGATGCGGATAGAAGGGGAGACAGCCGAATATTAGCTGGACATGACATACGCAGGGCTTTTGATTCTGTAATAAACGCTGCAATGCTTCTTTTTGCAGAAAAAAAGGGGTGAATCGCGCTACTATCACGGCACTGCGTGATATGTATTCTGGTCTTAAAGTTTGGCTGAAATTGCCTCCAGATAAATTTTCACCCCCTACACCACGTGAACGACTGATCCCGGTAAGAAAAGGAGCCAGACATGGAGTTGTGACATCCTCACATTATTCAAAAATTACGTCCTGGATGCTCTAGCACAATGCCCATCATCATGTATTTTGCAGGCTGTAAACTCGTTGTTGGTCTGCTACGCAGACGACATCCTGAATGTGAGTCGCACGCTGCAACGGATTCCAGAGATTTTTGGAGTGCTGGCTGAGGAGTATGCTAAGATTGAACTTGAATTTAATCCTGAAAAATCGGAGGTGTTATTGTTTAATTGGAAAGATGAAACCCAAAATCTTAGCATCACTCTTGACAGCACGCCAATCAAACCGTCTAACCACATAACTTACCTTGGACTCTCGATTGGCACTTCTATTAAACACACACGTCAGCTTCTACTTTCACATATACAACGCCGTATTTGCACTGCTTATGTGACATTTATCAAGGCCAAACTTCGTTTCAATAGATCCATCCTTGCCACATTGTACAATGCGATTACAACCCCTCACATTCTATACTGTACACCTTTTTGGAAAATATTTACTCAAACAGATAAAATAAAATCTGCAGCACTTTTTTCCGGTCTACAAAATATTTACTCAGACTCCCACCTTGGACCAGGAATACAAAAATAATCAGGATTTACAATATTACGGATCCACTGAAAGGGCAGAAAAACAGATTGTTAAATTCAATAATAATCGTCAACCTCATCAGTGGTGGCCCATACTAACCCAGTAGTTTTCATCAGTAATGTGAATTTTCTTTTCTCCTTGTTAGGTTAAGTGTAAGTGTCTTGTTTCGTTTTTCTTTCTTTTTCATTATTGTTTCTGTTGAAGCGTCTTTTCGTTTTTCATTTTCTTATTTTCTTTTATTTTGGCTCCGTCTGTGTTTCTTGTCTAAACTTGACGGGTTTAAATAAATTCATTCATTCATTGCCCAAATTTGCGTACTAACAGCGATTTTCGGTGCTACAGTAAAAAAATTTAACTGTAATAGTGCTAAAATAGCACTTTCTGGCTACATGTGGCAACCATGAGCATGTGCTACAGTACTACACATAATAAAATAATCGGCCGTCCAAATGTAAAAAGGCGTATATACACTTTTCATTATTCCGAGAAAATCATCTTCAAAGTTCCTCAAGTCTTGCGGTACTTTTCCCACCCATTGCGCCACACTAGACACAGCAGTGAAGTGACAAGTTGTGAGGATTGGTTTTAGACAGTATTCTTTTCAATTATGCAATTAAAATACATACAAGCTGCGGACACTGCTAAATGTCGATTTTTCAACTTTGGCAAACAGGGCAAAATGCTGCAGATACATGTTGTTGCCAGAAAAACCTTTACAGGGGATTTTATTAGGACATTCTTACATATACAATTCGATTCGCCTGTTTGAGCTGAATTCAGTGGTATATCTAACTCGGAAAGTGACTTACCATGTATTTACGCGTTTTTACCTTTAGACGACCGTAGTACTAAAACAGCATTTTCGTGCTACAAGGGACAACCTTGATCCCACTACCATCACAAAGCTAGAGGATGCAGGATTTTGTTCTATCGCTAGCAATTGCGATTTGATTAAAATTGTAACGTTGCATTGCTTTTACATAAAAAAAAAAGTTATTTTGTTTTGAAATTTTAGGAAGGAATTCTAGACCTGCAGCTACAATTTAGTGATGGCTCCTCGATAGCTCTTCATGATATCAATGACTCTCAGTACCATCTAGCAGTAATATCTCAAAACAGCAGCATAATTGCTGTCACCCCTGCGCCATCTGCTATGCACCGTGTTATAGCAATATCTAGTGGGAAAGGAGATTTAGTCAAAGTTCGTCTTGATTTGTCAGATGAGTGTCAAAAGAAGAAGTGGCATCCTCTTGCAGTCACAGCAGTACATATTGAAGTGGTTATTGATGATGTTGCGCCGATCCAAAATGATGCAGTCAGAGGTGGGCGGAGTAAAGACAGTCTGGTTTCGGCCCCCCCTGACCTGAATGATTTGATTGAAAAGGGTTAGAAACTTTTTTGGAAATTTCCCATATGTTACATTTTGTTGAGAGAGTCAGTGGCTTTGGAATGCACTTTCGAAAAAATATTATTTTCGACAGTTTAATCGTTTTTTTTTGTTTTTTTTTTTTAATATCAAAACTCACAACCTCTTAAAAAAACCTCATATATGCTTAATAACTTTCTTCTTTTTTCTATCCATCGTGGAAATTTAGGCATAAATCCTCCGTGTTATATTGGTAATGGCATGTAAAACATACTTTATTTGAGACACTAAACACATGTCAGTATAGGAGCTGAAAAAATAGCATATGTAATTAAGCTCAAAGTAGAGAGCGAAATGGGCTGTATGGGTTATTTTTTTTTATTTTCACCAAGGTACTTTATAAAGGAAGAGGTTTTGTAGAAACTTTAGAAGGGACTCATTTGATTGGAAATGAAAGTTCTAGTTACCTTTGTAAGGGTCAAAAGTGATTGGAGGGTAACCAGCCGCCCTTTTATGCCCCCTTTTCCCCAAATACATTCGACCAAAATTTTGAGATTGCCATTTTGTCCAGTATAGAATATAGACGAATGTTGATCAATCAGTTCACTATAAGAATTTTATTGTATTATATTTTGTTTTAACTGTTTGTTTGTTCAAATAAATGCATTTTAGCTCATGTATTTAAAAAAATTTCTGATTTTTTGTTTAAAAATAGAAATATAACCAGATTTGTTTTCGGTTGAGGTTTCCTTGGTTCTGAAGGGTTTTAATTGTGTTGTTCTCATGGACTGAAATTTTAAGCAGATAAGCATGAAAAAAGAATATTTGGCGCTAAGAATTAATGTAACCATATATTTCTTGGAAAATTTATTGCCCTTGATAAGCTCCTTTCGACCCCCCCCCCCCGTCAAAATTTAAATTCTGCTTGACTTCCCCGGTCGAATATTCCCTCAACGTGTCAGCTGAATCCCTTAAATCGTTAATATATACCCTTATCCGTACTTCAGATATTTTAGATACACCTCTTTGACAACATAGATGCTCCTCGTGCATCTTGAGAGTCCAATCCAACATGCACAAAAGGGTTTCAACTTAATGCCCTTAGCCGTTCTTGAGATATCAGAGATACACCGTGTTCACAACATAGATGCTTATATTGTCTTTTGATTTAGTTTAACATCCCCCTCAACATGCCATGAAAGTTTCGAATTAATGCCCTTGGCTGATCTTGAGCTGTTGCAGATGCGCCCTTGTTACAACCTGGATACTTAAAAATTCGCTGAGCTGTTGCAGATGCGCCCTTGTTACAACCTGGATACTTAAAAACTCGCTGTAGTCTCCACAAAGCTGGAGATCAAGCGGCTGCAGCCAGTTTGCGTAACAGAATTGTGAAGTTAAACAGACTAACCCAAAGACAGTATGTAAAAGAGAAAATAACGCCATTACTGCACACTGACCCTGACAAATGGCACTCCCCGGTCAAAACCCTTGCAGGGAAATCAACGCCAAAGGACCTGAGACTACTCAAAGATGACGGCACACTGACATCAGCTACTGAAGTGAACAATTTTTTCTCCGGCATATGCACCACATACCCATCAATCACAAACTCAGAAATTGAGAGTATCATTGCTGACACCGGGACTGATGAAATATGTGAAGTATCTGAATATGCCGTCTTTAAGGAACTTCAGAAACTGAAAGTAAACTGTGCGTCTTACCCTGGTGAACTCCCTGTCAAGTTGTTACGCGAGTTCTCCATCTTTCTCGCAAAGCCACTCAGCTCTATTATTAACCAGTGTTTTCGTGAACAAGTGTTCCCCAGTGTTTGGAAGAGAGCTTATGTGCGCATCATTCCAAAAGTGAAAAACCTGAAATCTTGCGACCAACTCCGCCCAATTTCGATAGTTCCGAACCTCTCTAAGGTAGCGGAATCATTTATATATCGTGAACTTATGTCACAAGTCCAGGGCTCTCTTGATCCTTACCAATACGGGTGCTTGAAAGTTAGTAGTACAACTGTTTATCTTGTGCGTCTGTATCACCTTATTGTTGAATAGCTTGACCAAGGAGGCACAATTGTAGATCTCCTCCTAGCCGACTATAGAAAAGCCTTCGACTTGATACGCCATTATACTGCAGTGAACAATCTGAAGGTTATGGGAGCTTGCAGACATATTTTCTTATTAATAATAGATTTCCTACGCGACCGACTACAGAGTGTATATGGTCTCTACCCGGGTGATACTGATTCGGAATGGTCTGAGCTTGCATGTGGTGCCCCACAAGGCACTAAACTCGCTGCCTTGTTGTTCTTGGCAGTGATCAACTTCGTCCTTGCCGATTTTGACGAACGGTTCGAATTCGTAGATGACCTTTCCACCCTCTTAAAGCACCTCATTGAGAAGTCTCAAACCGTTCCCCAGTTCAGTGAATCATTTATCGACAACTTTAGAGACCAGTGTTCTGAAAACAGCCTCCAAATCAACGAAACGAAAACCAAAATTCTTCGATTTAACCCTCTCAAAAGGGATTTTCAGTGCCCCCCTCCACCATACCAAAGCGTATCGTTGGCAGTTATTCTCGGTGTTACGTTCAGCGTTGACTGTTCGTTTAGCGGTAGTGAAAAAGGCGAACTGTGCCATGCGTACCCTTTTACTGATGCGAAGATTTGGTTTTTCAGTGCCGCAATTGAAAACAGCATACCTGACATATATTCGCCCGATATTAGAGTATGCGTGCCCTGTATGGGGTCCACAAGTTCAGAACACTGCCTATATGAGCGAAGTACTCGTATCAGTCCAGAAAAGAGCGGTGAAGGCCATACTGTCTGATCAGTACACCGATTACGAATCAGCACTGTCTCAGCTAAATTTGCCGTCACTCCACGATCGCCGTTTTCAACTTATCTGTAAATTTGGCCAGTTTCTTCTGACAAGTGATAAACACAGAAATATATTACCCCCAATGCTGACAAAAAAAGTAACTACAAGATCAAAAGCAACAAAACTAGCCCAGCCCAAGTGTCGCACTAATCGCTTCAGCAATTCGTTTGTGCCTTTTTATGTTTCTGTCTACAATAAGTGACATGTGTATTAATTTTTTTGTGTCTTTGTTTACTTTGTAAATAATAGCGCGATTTAGTCGGGATTTAAACCCTGACTACGAAAGCTTTTATGTTAATAAATGATTCTGATTCTGATACACATTGTGTCTTTTGATTTAGTTAATAATAAACTGATCTGTCCCTTAAATATTGCAGATGTGCCCCTTGAGCAACCTGGATGCACATATTGTCTTTTGATTAGTTCAACCTCTCCTCCAGCGGTCCCTGAAAATGTCAATGTAATTCCCTCAGCCGTTCCTGAAATATTGTCAATACGCCCTTTTGACAGCCTGGATGCACATATGGTTTAATATTCCCTGAAAATTTCAGCTTAATACCTTTAGCCGTTCCCAAAAATTGCAATTACATCCTTTTTACAACATGTATGCAAATATTTTTTTTTTTTTTTATCCGACCATGAGATCTTTCAGATAGGTGCTTTTAAAAACCTGAATGTGTGTAGTATCTTTTGATTTGTTTCAATACTCCCCCTCTGAAAGTTTGACCTCTTAACCTTAGCATTCTCTGACACACAATATCAAACGTGCTCCCTTTTCCTAATGACGAAACTTATATGTAAGCAACGGGTTACTTGCATAATTTACAGTGTCAGGTGCTTTAGGTGATTATGTCATCCCCGGAGGCATGACTATTGGACTTTTCAATTATTTCAAACAAAATAATTATCTTAAAAATGTGATCAGTTGTCTTTGAGATTTGAGGGGGCAACTAGAAAGGGCGTGGAAGGTGGGCTGGTTGTCCTCCAATAATATAGGATCCTTAAAAAGGCGCTAAAATTTCCAGTTTCTAATTGAATGACCCCTCCCTCCCCCCTCCAATGTTTCTTGGACAACTTCTTCAATACGAAGGGACCAGGGAAAAAATTCAATAAAGAAAATAATACATTGAAGCCATGTTGCTCTTTACTTAGGCAGCGGTAATGGGGTGCCTATGATGGGAGATTGGGTTAGGAGAGCTTGGGTCCAGAGACTGCCTGAGGTTCCTGTAATATACAGATTTCCAATATGTGGATGGTTCTTAGAATTCCCATTTAAAGAAGACTTGACCGGTTCACCATTTTCCTAATATATAACTTTGGAGATTTTGATTTTAATTGGGATGTTTGCGAAATTTGGTGCCCTTGTTTCTAAGATGACACGCATCATTCCACAACTGGAGACTCATAATTAGGGGTAGTCATTTTGAGAATTTGATCCTAGTTTAAGCTAGTCCTAGAGGCTTAAAAAGGGTGATCGAGTGCGTTCGGGTCTTTTGTTTCAATAAAAAGTCTATAGATTTTATTATTTGCGATTGAACCTATCCTCTCCTAAAATGATTACTATAGGGTATTTGGATGATTAATGTTTATTAGTTCATGGTTATTTTAAATTATGAGAATTCAAAATATTTTTGAATCTAACTTGGTAAGAAGTATTTTTTTTCGAGTTTATTTACTAACACAGCATATTAAAATTCATAATATTCAATTCACCAAAACTAGGACTATAATGTAATTTTTGACAGTATGCTTAAGTACAAATCATTTTAATGCATTTATTGTAAAGTAAATAGACTAAAATAGACTCAAAACAAAATCGTTTTAACAAAGTCTGTATTTTTAATATAGCAGGAGGCAAATGTATACTTTTTTCATAAAATTTATTGCTGAAATTTGAAGGCTTTTCAGAATAAGAAAATCGTCTATAACATCTAACCCAAGCATAGGCGTAATGAGCACCATCTATTCAAACATTTTATCAAACGTAGCACTGCGAATCATTTCTTGCGCAGCCTTTGCGATAACTGGCAGTTTTTTAGCCGAAAATTCGTTGAATGCTTTAGTTTTCAGTCCTTTTTGAGGGCCGAAATTGTTTTCTATTGTTTTTAATTTATTTTCCAATTACTGTTATTCCAAAAAATTTCTCTTTTTTTCAATTATTGTTTACTAAGGAATACAAATTTCACAGTAGAAGCAAAATGCAGAGAACGCTTGCTATTGTTTTAATTATAAGTGGTGACAATTGCATACTACGAATTTATTCGGACCTAATGATAAGCCAGGGAAATAGGTGAGGTGTATTGTTTTGATGATTTTTGTGGTAGGAAATAAGCTCTGATAATCCTACTCTCCCGTCCCTACTACCCAAATTCGTGGTTGGTTTAATATTTAACCTTTTCCACTAGCTCGCTCATGCATAAGATATTTTTCCAGTAATGTACGTTGCTAAACATCTAGTTTCCTAGTTAACTAAACCGGGTGTTATGAATTGTGCAAGCGAGCGGATTGTTGCGCTCACCGACGCGCTCACAAAATACAAAATCTCTTTCATTTCAGACTTTCTTTAGTTGTTCTATATCAATACAGCTTTTAAGAACGGATCTAGAAAGTGGTTTTTGGCCCTGAAAAGGTGTGTTCAAGGCTCTAAGTCAACTACTTCCCTATGTATTTGGCTTAGACGATTCTAAAAAGATAGATGTCAACTTGAAAAACGAAATTCAATTTTGGTTTAGACTCTACTTCTGGAATCTAGCCTTGACAATATGCTACACAGACGTCCATGTAGCTTCTAGACCAAACCGAAGTTTTTTGTCAGAATTGAAATTGATAATAAACCACTATCATGGAATTGCTATAAACCATCTTGAAGCCTTTTATAGGGGGAAGGAGCCGAAGCAGAAGGTTCTAGCTGTTCAACTGGGATGTAATCTGGACTCTAGTTTCAATCCTGGAAATTTGAATCACGTACCGCTTCAAAATCTTAAGCTCATGACCAATGACTATTCGGGAGGAGGGGGGATGGAGGCTGTAGGTTACGAAAGCCCTTACAAGCCACTAATTGGGCTTTAGATCCATTCATCAAATATATAGGAAATAGACATTGAGTAATTATAGTGTAACATGTCGAGAAGTTACTCAACCTCACGGTTACGATTTTATTTTGTTAAACTACAAAAATCATCCAAATTATAGCAATTATATATGCTTCAAAGGCAGTATTGCTGATAACTATGCATAAGTTTGATAATTTTAACCTTATAATCCATCACAATTGCAAAGCTTTTCTTTTGTGTCTCATTAAATTTTATTATTGAAGAAGAATTGACCGTCATACTATGATTATATTTTTTTATTCTAGGATTTCCTCAATATAACTTGGGTGGTAGCAAACATCCAAGTCATGTCAATGGCTCAGCTCTTGAAGCAGCAATGTATTTTCTTCTTGCGATCTTCTCCATCGCTATTGGCGTGTTTGTTGTTGCGTGTGTTATGTACGCGTCAAAACAGAGAAAGCTAGAGGTCACCATCCCGGTTGACAATGAATCTCATGCCCATGATTGGGTATGGTTAGGTAGGGCTAGTGATACACCTGATATTAAAAATCCCTCTGTTGGTAGTAAAAAATATCGTAGTTTTGGCATTGCTTCCATCACTTCAGGTACAAAAAGTGATGTCGATTCGTCCACTTATACAAAGCGTATTCCAAGGGTTATAAATAATCCAGGTTTTGGATTAGATACTGAGGGTATTGTTCGTGCTCCCCTTCCTCTGGTGTCAACCGTTGAAGTCAGAACAAATCCGTTAGCCTTTGCCCCTCCCCAGCAAGTTACGAGTAACCCAACTTGTCATTTGCAAGTGACTACCTTCTCCAAAGATGTCCAAACTGACTTCTCGTCTTCGCATCATAATACTCAAACGTTAGATACGATTAGTGATATGAGTAGTCCATCAAGCGATCTCTCGTCTCCTGGACAGAATCAAAGAATCTCACTGGTTGATTTTATTACGGGTAGTTCAGTTACAGACTCTTCAGATGGTGTGAAAATGAGGGAGAAAGATGACAATGAAACACGTCGTATTGTGAGGAGTTGGCTATTAGCAGGAGAAGCGATCCCGAAGGAACTACAGGATTTATTCAATTCAGAAACATGCTCAGAACCAGCTAAAAGAGTCAGAAAAGATTCGCATGAAGCTTCTAGTTTTGAAGGGTTGATGTCTGAGCCATTGCATCAACCGTCCTTTTTTATAAAGGAAAAAAACTGTAGCCATGACACCACTAGCTTTGAAAGTGCTCATAGCCACTCACCAAAAACGCGCTCTTTTGAAACTCCAGTATCAACAGAGGTACTGTATGATGACGTAGCCCCTCTTCGTAGATATGAAAATGTTGACATGAGGAAAGCATCATCTTTTGAGTTGCCAAAAATTGTAGAATCACCCTCCGTTGCGCACGTCCGCACATTAACTCGGAGCGACCCTGAGCTAGCAGAGAAGCCATTTCTTGCCCTTATCAATGATAATGATGAATCCATTCGTGTGGATTATGATCGTCTGCTGGCTTATTTTAGCGCTATGAAGGAATCTACAGCATAAAGCTGCGATGTATTTATTGCATGTCTTATTTATAAGCAGGTTGTTTAATGTGTTATACTGATTGTCTTACACATTAAGGGCTTTTTTATTGCCAGAACAGACTCCAGACCAGGGATCATGTATTTTCAGTCGTTTTTTTTTTTTTGATTCTCAGGTGTAAGATCGGGCAAAATTTTCATTCTCTGTTGTAGTGTAAATTCGTCACGAAATACTAGTTATCTCAGAATATGAGGCTTAAGTTGTCTGGCTATATTTTAAAAGTTTTTTAATGTTTTTTAAAGCTTTTCTTTAAGTTTTTGGTCCTGGTGGTCAAACAAGCCCCGGATTTTGTTTGAAAAAAAAAACGTCGCTAAACATTGCGTTATTTTCGTTTATTTCTGAAGTTATATAGGCTTACAAAATCGTAACAAATATCTATTCAAATAAAGAAAAATAATAGTTATAAAAAGTGAACAAACGGTTCAGGCGTTCACAAACCCTGAATTGTATTTTTGATACGCCGCAAAAGGTGCCGTAAATACGACGCAACGGGCGTATTTGTATGTCAACAGTTTTCGCTTGATTTCTTGTTGCTATTTGTTTCATTTTTCGTCGCATGAAACTACAGCTAATTTTACTAATTCAAAATATAAATATTACTTACAAGTGAGTTTCAAGGAAAACAGATGAACTATTCAGAGGCCAAGTCGATTATCTCTATAATAGGGACATCGAGAAAGATTTACTGAAACCGAGCATTGCTAATTGGTATCTTAATCAACCAGTCGGTATCGAATGCAGGGGTGGGGGAACACCGAAATTACGATTTTGCTCGTGTTTTCTAATACATTTATTTCATTCCTTGATTTTTTTTTCGGATTGGTACACCCCCCCCCCCCCCCTGACCCTGGATAAACTCCTGTTAGTAATCATTTGGTGGAAATAAAATGTTCATATTTTGATTTAATTAGAACTTATTATAAACTTTAATAACTTAAATTTATTTTATAAAGAATGGACAGCCAAAGCTATGCTTTATTTTTAATTAGCTTTATAATTAATTTACTTTTTATAACGAAGTCACACAATCAATCATATATAATGTGAATATGTCTCTCATTGGGTTTATTATTAAAAATGAACAAATTTGAATTTCTGCTAAGGCTCATAATTGAAAAGTTAAAGAGTTGCTTATCTTTCATAGTCGTGATAAACAGACCATATGAACAATTTTGCAGCAATAATTCAAAACTTTTTATCCGACATTTTTTTTGTATTTTGAGACGCTTGAAATACTTAAAATACACTCAAAGTACATAGAAATATCCGGGTTATAGGAATTGTGTTATATTTTCCTGCTTTGTTTCCAGAAGTAGTCGGAAGCTGAATTTGTTATATTAAAACGGTTATTTATATATCTTGGAGGCTTAAAAAACTGTTCTTGTGCAAACAACTGATCACCAAGCCCTGAAATACATCTTTTTCTGTTTTCTAGTAAAAATTTGTGTAGTAAACCGTAAATTATTTTGAATTACGGCAGTCAAAGTGGTGATGAATTTTATTTGACTATGAAAGTGATTAGCATGTAATGTCACCTGAGAATCATTTCTCCGAAGTATACTGAAATTATTTAAAATGAAAATTTTTCTGGGATTTAAGATTTGAGTATTTGAATTGCAGTGCAACAAATGGATATTTGGAACGTTTTACATTTGGAATGAAAAGGCCTCGAGTATTTTGGGCATTTTTGGGTCATTTCCCATTTGTACCACCATTGATGCTTACGTCAAATTATATTTTGCGATGGAAACTCAAGTTCAATTTCATTGAATTTAATTTGGTTGAATTACTTAATTACGATTGAATTTTAACCAATCTTATCCATTTATCTAGTAGTCGACATGATTTTTATAACTTATCTCTGTGAATTGGTGCCATTTTTGTCTCAAGGGATATAATCAGTTCTGTATACCTCATAAGCTTTGTTTCGTAACACTAAAGTGTGATAAGGTTGCCACATGTAAATATAGTAAAGCTCTAAAGCTGTTTCGAAAGAAAATTGTGAAGCTCATCTTATTTGCACCACTTCTATTATGCAGTTCTCTCGGGAGATATCTCTTGGCTGATTTAAAGCAAAAAGCTAAATTTTAAATAGGGTAACCTACGTAAAGTTGTAACAGGTCTAATATGCTTAATAAATCAGTTTACTTACTCTATGAGTACGTTCGTACGTAAAGTTGTAACAGGCCTAATATGCTTAATAAATCAGTTTACTTACTCTATGAGTACGTTCGAACATCCCTTATCCGACTCATCTGCTTAATATTAACTTCTTCTAGTGTAATCCCTAAAAGATAGCAACAAATACTTATCCGGTAAATTCTCAACTGAAACACTATAGGCATCTAGACGAATAACAACATTAATCACGTGTACTCCACTGCAAACATAGATTATTTACAAACCTCTTGAGGTGTACCACATTTCACAATTATCCCTTTTTGTCTCTAGATACAATTTCACACATTTTTTTCCCCATTTTTGAAAAGATTGATTTTTTTTGTTTATATATGACGTCACGTATCCTCAGTTATTCTGTGTTTTCCAGGGTTAACAGGTGTAACTTATCTGACAGCTAATCAAGACCGTTTTAAGTAGTAATTCTACTAATCTCTGACGTCATTTACGTCTGTTAAAACGCTTGTCGGATGAGTAATCTTGGGATGCTCGAGCGCACTACCGACGTTAAATCTTTTCTCTGGACGCCACTTTAATTCGGTGCTTTTCACAAATACAAAATAAGAGATGTTGCTAATAATGTGAATTTTCGTCAAGGAAAATTTGAAAATACAAAGCTATTAGATGAACAACTGTTGCAAGTTATTAGCTATGTCTTGTTATTAGAACGATGTTTACTTGTTACACCAAAGGTTAAAATAGGCGGTAAAATCTCGATGTAAAACCTTGGATTTTATAGGCATTATTTGTAAATTTTCAATCCATTTACAGGGCCAGAAATTGACAGGGCTAGCTCCCTTTTTAATAGTCGGAAGGGATTGGAGGGTAACCAGCCCTTCTCCCCCTCCACGCCCATTATTTCGCAAAACACATCTGATCAAAATTCTGAGATAGCCGTTTTGGTGAGCGTAGTAAAAGAGCCCGAAAATTATTTTTTAAGGGTGACACCCCCCCCCCCTCTTAGCCTCCAAGGCAAGGGTTATAAGTTATACCCTGGGGACACATAAGGGGTTTATAGAAACGGTGGTCGTATAAACTTCGGAAAGGCTCATTGGATTGGTAATTTAAAATAAAGAATTTTTTAAATATAAAATAATGTGGAGTTCTCTTCTTACATACCTGCTTCTTAGGATGTTCTGTGGCAACCTTGTTTCCGGATTTGTTCTGTTTCTACTTTATTTTGATTTATGTTATAATTTTTGACATTTTTATGAGTACCCAATTCGGTACTATTATGTCAGTGTTTAATCCAGTATTTGTGTGCTAAATCAAAACTTTTATTTTCTGGTAATACAACATGTTCAGTTTTGTAGCTTCATACTAAGTAAAGGAAGTATCTTCCTAATTTTTGTCGGCACAATGAAGAACAGCCTAAGGTGTTGATTTATCGAAAGTATATTTTTTTCACGAATTTCCCCCCATACCAGAATAAGTGTATTTGAATCTAAGCTTAGTTAGAAACATGACTTTGTTTATTCAACTTCCTTTGCTCATGTCTTGCAGCTATGCCTCTGGACAGGGTCGTATACAAGTTTTAAGTTTTTTGGAACGTTGTTTTAAATGTTCAGCTATAGTACCTTTTTTTTATTTTTGCAGTGATTTCATATTATTCTAATTTGGTAATTCAAAAGACGTAAAGTTGGAAAATATAAATTCGGGAGGTGGATGTTAAACTGAAAAAGGACTGAATGGTTTGTTGACTACCGATAACCACAAAAAGACGGCATTTTAAGGGCCTCAAGATGCGGCAAAATTTCAGTATTCGCAAGTGACTAAGATTTTAAAAGTAGGTTATAATTACCGCTACAACCTCCTCTGTTTCAGGGACTGGGGTCTAATTGTTCTGAAAAAAAAAACATGACGCCTTTTGAATTACTGTGCCTATTCATTTTACCTTGTTATCGAGGTAAGATGAATATTATCAAGACGCTAACGAATTCAAATTAGTAATTTCTGATGTGTTTATTATAGTCATAAAGCAGGACTCCGGCGGTGTTCATTGTTCAGAATAAATCGAATATTACAATACTTTTTGACTTCTAATATTGGAGGTTACTTGTTTGAATTTGGATTCTTGTTATTTTTGTATCCGGTTTTACAGCCCTCGATCTTCCATGGATGTAATTTTGAAGTGGTTACCTGTATATTGACCGTTCACAAAGAAAATATATTCCATGCAAACAATTGCCACATATTAAAGTGTTGACTT
>JAQQPU010002715.1:35330-65066 GCA_029168905.1 Artemia sp. Kazakhstan ARC1039
TATTTCATTCCTTGATTTTTTTTTCGGATTGGTACACCCCCCCCCCCCCTGACCCTGGATAAACTCCTGTTAGTAATCATTTGGTGGAAATAAAATGTTCATATTTTGATTTAATTAGAACTTATTATAAACTTTAATAACTTAAATTTATTTTATAAAGAATGGACAGCCAAAGCTATGCTTTATTTTTAATTAGCTTTATAATTAATTTACTTTTTATAACGAAGTCACACAATCAATCATATATAATGTGAATATGTCTCTCATTGTGTTTATTATTAAAAATGAACAAATTTGAATTTCTGCTAAGGCTCATAATTGAAAAGTTAAAGAGTTGCTTATCTTTCATAGTCGTGATAAACAGACCATATGAACAATTTTGCAGCAATAATTCAAAACTTTTTATCCGACATTTTTTTTGTATTTTGAGACGCTTGAAATACTTAAAATACACTCAAAGTACATAGAAATATCCGGGTTATAGGAATTGTGTTATATTTTCCTGTTTTGTTTCCAGAAGTAGTCGGAAGCTGAATTTGTTATATTAAAACGGTTATTTATATATCTTGGAGGCTTAAAAAACTGTTCTTGTGCAAACAACTGATCACCAAGCCCTGAAATACATCTTTTTCTGTTTTCTAGTAAAAATTTGTGTAGTAAACCGTAAATTATTTTGAATTACGGCAGTCAAAGTGGTGATGAATTTTATTTGACTATGAAAGTGATTAGCATGTAATGTCACCTGAGAATCATTTCTCCGAAGTATACTGAAATTATTTAAAATGAAAATTTTTCTGGGATTTAAGATTTGAGTATTTGAATTGCAGTGCAACAAATGGATATTTGGAACGTTTTACATTTGGAATGAAAAGGCCTCGAGTATTTTGGGCATTTTTGGGTCATTTCCCATTTGTACCACCATTGATGCTTACGTCAAATTATATTTTGCGATGGAAACTCAAGTTCAATTTCATTGAATTTAATTTGGTTGAATTACTTAATTACGATTGAATTTTAACCAATCTTATCCATTTATCTAGTAGTCGACATGATTTATATAACTTATCTCTGTGAATTGGTGCCATTTTTGTCTCAAGGGATATAATCAGTTCTGTATACCTCATAAGCTTTGTTTCGTAACACTAAAGTGTGATAAGGTTGCCACATGTAAATATAGTAAAGCTCTAAAGCTGTTTCGAAAGAAAATTGTGAAGCTCATCTTATTTGCACCACTTCTATTATGCAGTTCTCTCGGGAGATATCTCTTGGCTGATTTAAAGCAAAAAGCTAAATTTTAAATAGGGTAACCTACGTAAAGTTGTAACAGGTCTAATATGCTTAATAAATCAGTTTACTTACTCTATGAGTACGTTCGTACGTAAAGTTGTAACAGGCCTAATATGCTTAATAAATCAGTTTACTTACTCTATGAGTACGTTCGAACATCCCTTATCCGACTCATCTGCTTAATATTAACTTCTTCTAGTGTAATCCCTAAAAGATAGCAACAAATACTTATCCGGTAAATTCTCAACTGAAACACTATAGGCATCTAGACGAATAACAACATTAATCACGTGTACTCCACTGCAAACATAGATTATTTACAAACCTCTTGAGGTGTACCACATTTCACAATTATCCCTTTTTGTCTCTAGATACAATTTCACACATTTTTTTCCCCATTTTTGAAAAGATTGATTTTTTTTGTTTATATATGACGTCACGTATCCTCAGTTATTCTGTGTTTTCCAGGGTTAACAGGTGTAACTTATCTGACAGCTAATCAAGACCGTTTTAAGTAGTAATTCTACTAATCTCTGACGTCATTTACGTCTGTTAAAACGCTTGTCGGATGAGTAATCTTGGGATGCTCGAGCGCACTACCGATGTTAAATCTTTTCTCTGGACGCCACTTTAATTCGGTGCTTTTCACAAATACAAAATAAGAGATGTTGCTAATAATGTGAATTTTCGTCAAGGAAAATTTGAAAATACAAAGCTATTAGATGAACAACTGTTGCAAGTTATTAGCTATGTCTTGTTATTAGAACGATGTTTACTTGTTACACCAAAGGTTAAAATAGGCGGTAAAATCTCGATGTAAAGCCTTGGATTTTATAGGCGTTATTTGTAAATTTTCAATCCATTTACAGGGCCAGAAATTGACAGGGCTAGCTCCCTTTTTAATAGTCGGAAGGGATTGGAGGGTAACCAGCCCTTCTCCCCCTCCACGCCCATTATTTCGCAAAACACATCTGATCAAAATTCTGAGATAGCCGTTTTGGTGAGCGTAGTAAAAGAGCCCGAAAATTATTTTTTAAGGGTGACACCCCCCCCCCCCCTCTTAGCCTCCAAGGCAAGGGTTATAAGTTATACCCTGGGGACACATAAGGGGTTTATAGAAACGGTGGTCGTATAAACTTCGGAAAGGCTCATTGGATTGGTAATTTAAAATAAAGAATTTTTTAAATATAAAATAATGTGGAGTTCTCTTCTTACATACCTGCTTCTTAGGATGTTCTGTGGCAACCTTGTTTCCGGATTTGTTCTGTTTCTACTTTATTTTGATTTATGTTATAATTTTTGACATTTTTATGAGTACCCAATTCGGTACTATTATGTCAGTGTTTAATCCAGTATTTGTGTGCTAAATCAAAACTTTTATTTTCTGGTAATACAACATGTTCAGTTTTGTAGCTTCATACTAAGTAAAGGAAGTATCTTCCTAATTTTTGTCGGCACAATGAAGAACAGCCTAAGGTGTTGATTTATCGAAAGTATATTTTTTTCACGAATTTCCCCCCATACCAGAATAAGTGTATTTGAATCTAAGCTTAGTTAGAAACATGACTTTGTTTATTCAACTTCCTTTGCTCATGTCTTGCAGGTATGCCTCTGGACAGGGTCGTATACAAGTTTTAAGTTTTTTGGAACGTTGTTTTAAATGTTCAGCTATAGTACCTTTTTTTATTTTTGCAGTGATTTCATATTATTCTAATTTGGTAATTCAAAAGACGTAAAGTTGGAAAATATAAATTCGGGAGGTGGATGTTAAACTGAAAAAGGACTGAATGGTTTGTTGACTACCGATAACCACAAAAAGACGGCATTTTAAG
Organism: Artemia sp. Kazakhstan ARC1039; assembly: GCA_029168905.1. Taxonomy (NCBI): domain Eukaryota; kingdom Metazoa; phylum Arthropoda; class Branchiopoda; order Anostraca; family Artemiidae; genus Artemia; species Artemia sp. Kazakhstan ARC1039. Next base: position 38,450 of record JAQQPU010002715.1, read on the forward strand.
GGCCTCAAGATGCGGCAAAATTTCAGTATTCGCAAGTGACTAAGATTTTAAGAGTAGGTTATAATTACCGCTACAACCTCCTCTGTTTCAGGGACTGGGGTCTAATTGTTCTGGAAAAAAAAACATGACGCCTTTTGAATTACTGTTCCTATTCATTTTACCTTGTTATCGAGGTAAGATGAATATTATCAAGACGCTAACGAATTCAAATTAGTAATTTCTGATGTGTTTATTATAGTCATAAAGCAGGACTCCGGCGGTGTTCATTGTTCAGAATAAATCGAATATTACAATACTTTTTGACTTCTAATATTGGAGGTTACTTGTTTGAATTTGGATTCTTGTTATTTTTGTATCCGGTTTTACAGCCCTCGATCTTCCATGGATGTAATTTTGAAGTGGTTACCTGTATATTGACCGTTCACAAAGAAAATATATTCCATGCAAACAATTGCCACATATTAAAGTGTTGACTTGTATGTACCGTAAGTTTTCTTTTGGTTACATCCATTTGTAGCCGTCTGTGAATTGATAATCTTCTGTTTATTTATCCTTATTGAAAAAGCAATGCTTTCCACTCAATCTATTTTAACTTTGAACACAGGGGAGGCCTTAAGAGAATATCCCTTCCGTCTGATAATCCTCTACAGAGCTAAAAAAAATTGCAACTTGAAAAAAACTTGTATTTAGGTATCCATATTCTCCTTAAAATCTGCAATCCCCCGCCGCCACCCCCCCCCCCCTCCTCTCTTACTCTAATAATTCAATTATATGAAGGAAACTATGTCTAATGGCTAATCCATTTTATAACTTGTTCTGTTGAAGCCTTTGGTCAAGGAATGTCAAAATGCGGTAATTTGTTTGATTATATTTATAAAACCATATATGCTAAATTTCGAAAAAAGGTGAAAAATCAAGCGAAAACGATAAAGCGATGATGTCTTGTGAAGTCTTGTTGTTCAGAAAAATCGAACCCTTATAATAGGGGAAAATTTCTTTTGTGTTAGAGCTCGGAGCCCCGTTTATTTAATAATAAATTTACTACAAAAAGAACTTCAACATAGCCTCTCCCATAAGGCTCCATAGCTAGCATGGAACAGGGGAGAATAAAATCTCCCCACCCCAAAAATCTCAAAATCACAAGCTAGGCACGAAGCAGTTTATGATTTAAATTTAAATTATCAATTAAACTCAAATAACTCATGCGGAAATAAACTATCTAAACCCAATCCAGAGACATTGACTCCAGGGTGAACCAATAAAAAAAGTTATTTACTCAATATTAACTTCAGCAAGGAATGTGTTTTGATTGTGAACGTCCGACATTATTATTATTATTGCAATTTATTGTTAATATTTTTATCCAATATTTTGTTGCTAATATTAAAATCGTTTTTATCCCTAGGCGTGTAAGAAAACCATGGTTATTATTTCAAGTGGTGTATAAGTCAAATATAATTTAAGCAAAAAGTTAATTTTGAATCTTATTTACATTTGAATTGTTTACATAGAACTTAAAATGCTGTTTGTAATCTATTGGGTGATCTCATGTGTTTGTATATTTTAGTGTTTATTAACACATTCCTTCCGGCGAAGTACTCCTAAAAACACTGTACTTCAAATCTAGTCGCTAGTGTAGATAAATAGCCTAAATATTTTGTTTGTCTGTAAAGTTATTATAAGTTTTATCCAAATCTAGAGATAATCCTTAGGGAAATGGCACAGTTTAAGTTTCTTTAAATTGCCTCAGTTTTTGCTCTCGTCCAAGAGGCCCAATCTGAAGAGAATACGCAAAAAACACCAGGAATAAGGGGGAGGGGACTGGTTGGTAGTTTAGACAAAAATGTTCTCTGATTTTTAGTAAAATGTATTCGCTGTGAACAGCAAAAGTGAAAGATCCTACTAAAAACGAAAAGGGAATGTTTGATCAATCAAAAGGGCTATCTTGAGAACGGCAGACCTCATTAAATCAAATCTGGTGCAAAATATTGAATTTTTTCAAATATGTTTTTGATGAATTAAGGTGATATTAAAATATCAGTGTCCCAAAATTTTGTTTTCATCAACTGGAAAATAGGGTTTTTTTTCTAATAGTAAATTTTATCTCATTTCTTTCTTAATAAAAATGTAAATCGAGAAAAAAAACTTACAAATTCTGGTCTCGAAAGTTTCTGAATTTGAATTCAATATAGTTTGGTGGGACAGCGGCTTCTATCATTGAACTTAATGGACAGAAATAGAACAGAAGTCTACTAGAATATCGCGATCAAAAACATTTTATTTTATTACGGTTCTCTTTATTAAGGCTCTCTTTTTCTAAAGTCTCTTTTAGCAAAAATAGTACAACATTACAGAAGGGGATGGCTTTTCCAAGTTCCTTCAAAATTTTGTGCAAGGTAAAAATTTGGCTATGTATACACATAAAAAATAATGTGGCATATTAACATGCTTCCCTCAGATTCATGCCGTTTGAAGAATCTGGTTGATATTTTGCCCGTATTTATGAATTATCCTTTTTACTTAGTCTGGACACACCTATTTTTTTTATTATCTAGCTCTGTGTAGTTTGTATTAAAGTTGTTCTTGTCTTTGACAAAGTCTTTTGTTTTGCGCACATGTTTTATGTTGGAATAAAACCATTAAATATCTCGTTTTTGCCCATTAGCTTTCGCTGAATTTAAAAATGCAGCAATATTTTACTGTGAATTAGGTCTTTCTGACATCGTGGCAGTGGCAGATCCAGGGGGGGGGGGCAAGATTTTTTCTGATGCCTCATTCCTTGTTTTTTTTTATCTTTATTTAGAATAAATCTGTCAATTTGGTCAATTATTGCGCCTTTGTCACACTGCCCCCCCCAAGATTTTGCTCATTGGCGCCCTTGTTACATTGGGCCTCCCCAAAGATTTTGCTCTAGATCTGCCCCTGCATCATGGTTGCAGTGGTAGCTGCAACCTAGTAAAAGACGAACCATTGCCCTTTGTAACCAAAAAAAGCCCGAAACCCTTAAAAAGGGCGTCGGATTGAAACAAAAAGTAGACGATTGGAACAGTCTTGGCCGGAAACCCTATACAGGAAACTTACTGTCTCTTGGCTTAAACAACAAGGAACATCCTTTCGCATGGACAACAAGGAAATTTCACTTTTTTGTATGGGAATCAACATCAATGCCCTCCTTCTTTTTTCCACAGCCAGCGTGACACTGGGAGCATCATAGAGAGCTATTTAAAGCTCATTTTAAAGAAGATTGCCACATGTATTTGCTTTTGTGATTCACAAAACATAATATTTGAAATAAGATCAGTTTTTTTTACAAAAACTGTATTTTTCTATACAGGATGATGATGTACTTTAAAGGGTATTGGGTAACAGAAATGACAGCGTAGCTCGTTCTTTACTAGTTCCTGCTAAGAAAAAGCCGGTACTTTGCATTAGCTGCAACCCACGCAAGAAGTGAAGTTTGGTTAATGCTAATGAAATTAAACAAAATAGGATGAAAATATAATACTTTAGACACAAATTTCGGCTATACATTTGCACATTAGGGGGGGGGGGGGGTTAAAGCATAGCATATAATAAATACGTAGCCTAACCTGGGTAACTTTTTCCCCCTAAACCCTAAAAAACAAAAGTTTAAATATTGTAAACGCAATGACAAACCACGGTTTGCAGTCCAATTCTCTGTTGAAAGAAACCCGTTTGACTAGTTTCTTAAGCATCTTCCCTATATAATATATCGCGTGGGTTCCAGCTTATACAACAGTACCAAAAAGCCGAAGTATTCTTATGTGTGTAATATTCTTTCTTTATCACAAATAGTGAAAATGACGTTATGTCCACTGTTCTGATGCTTAAATTTGGAAGTGACGTTTTATTTTTTTTTCGATTTTTTCATGTTTATAATTAAAGATGTCACACTGCCTGCACTGGTGTGACTTTAAAGCAATCTGAAATTACGTCATACTAACCGCTCTGTTATTTTTCCTGCTAAAGCACGAAAATTGACTTCTCAGGCACTGTCTAAACAGGCGTAAATATTTGGAGGAGGAAATCTTTTGTTTTCTTGAAGGTTTTGGAGCTTTTACACTCGCGAAGATACTGAAGTTGCCCAAAAGTAAAATTACGTGAATGCCATAAAGGACAGCAATCCAAGAAGGCTGTTCAGCAAAGCAATTCAAAATGTAAAGGGGAGAGGGGGTGGGGTGGTAAAATGCATGTTTCAAAATCTAGGGGGCAATCTTTTTCTTATGGTTTTATTTCTTGAGTGAAATATATTTTCAATGAAAAAACAAAATTCACAATCTAGCAGAGGAGGGGGGGGGATCTGGGACAAAAAGGCTGCCCTTGCCTCACCTCTTTCTAATTGATCCTGCCGATATCAAGTGTTAAATTTATTGAACATAGTTTAAATGTTAAATTGCCTAAGTAAAGAACGATGTTTGGAGAATGTATTATATATTTTTTTTTCGTTAGACCAGGGCAATTCGTATAGAAGGAGTTGTCGTAGAAACTTTGAAATAGGCTCTCTTTCGATCGGAAGTTGACGGGGCTACTGCTGTTTCTAATTCCTGAGTCATCCATTTTGTTCAGCGTAGTAAAAGGGTCCGAAAACGATGTTTTTAAGGGTGACAACCCCCCTCCACCATAGCTTCTAAGGCAAGGGTTGTAAGTTATGCCCTGGGGCATGCAAGGTATTTATAGAAAGGGGGGTCATATAAACTTCGTATGAGGCTCATTGGATTGGTAATCAGAAGTTCTAGTGCTCTTTTTAAAATTCACAGTGATCAGAGGACAGCCCCCCCCCCCGCACGTCGTATTTTCTCAAAATGCATCTAATAGAAATTTTAAAATAGCCAATTTATTCAAAATAATGCAAAGATCATATAACAAGGCTTTTGGGTTTGAAACAAGCCCCCAGGGCCTGGGGGCAAGGGTTGTAAGTTATGCCCTGGGGGGGCATTTAAGGTTTGCATGGAAGGGTTGGTTGTATAAACTTTAGATCAGGCCCATTTGGTTGAAATAGGAAGTTCTAGTTCCATTTTAGGAGTCAAAAGTGATAGACGACAACTAGCGTCCCCTCCCGACTACCCCTGCAATGTGAAATTGTGAGATAGCTATGTTGTTCAAAATAGTCCAAAGAACATAAAACAATGCCTTCCGGGTTGATAACCCCCCCCCCGAGTCCTGGGACAAGGGATTTAAGTTATGCCCTGGGGGCATATAAGGTTTTTACGGAATAGGTGGTCGTATAAACTCTAGATGGGGCTCATTTGATTTGAAATTCGAAGTTATAGGGCCCTTTTTGAGAGTCAAAAGTGATTTGAGGGCAACCAGCCTAAAACATACCCATCATTGCCCGAAGCAAACATCCAAAAATTTTTGGAGACATATTTTTTCAGCATTTTTGAAAAGTTCAGTAATTATGTATTTCGCGATTTTACGCCCTCACACACACACACACACACAGCCATCAGGGAAAGGGCTGTAAGTTGGGCAATTCGTTCATTGTTTACATATAGTATATGTTATAGAGAAAGGTGTGCATGTTTGACTTCTGCTTTCCCAAAATACAAAGGGAATTCAGGTGAGCCTTTCTGGGAATCTTAAGGGGAGTGTTGAACTAAATCAAAGCCCGTTATATGTATATGGGTTGTCACAAGGGCGTAACTCAAAGATGACTAAGTACATTAATTTGGAACTCTTTGGAAATGATAAGGGAGATGATGAATTGACCAAAAAGGCAATATTTGCACGCTACTACTACTACTACTACCATTACTGTCACTAAAACTAATACTTCTGAAGCGAATACCTCTAACGCTGAAGATACTGAAATAAACAAATGAGGATACGTAGAGGGGAAAGTTAAACTAAATCGAAACATACTTCGTTTCAAAATTATTGCTGATACGGATATATCAGCGATATTTTGAAACGCCTTATCGTGTCAAGGTGAAACTTCTGGGCATCATGAAAGGGATGTTCAACTTACCAAAAGGAAAAATATAGCTGCTCCTACTGCTATTAATACTGCTGCTACTAATGGTACTACTACTTCTAATAATACACTATTACTGCAATTACTTCTACTACTACCACTACTATGATACTAGGACAGTTAAGGCTACTCGCATAAAGGTGAATTTTTAAAAATTTGAGTTTAGATAAAGATGAGTTTGTAAAAATTTGAGTGAGTTTGTAAAAGTAAAATTTGACTGAATATTGATGGCAAATTCGAACTAACAAAAGACATCATGTGCATTTAGATTGTCAAAAGAGCGTACCATAAGAATTAATTTGTTTATTAAGTTGGAACTCTCAGAAAATGCTTAAAGGGGAAAATCAAATGACCAACTACCAACTACTATGTGCACGCTACTACTTATACTACTACCACTGCTACATTTACTAGTTTTACTACTGCCACTACTATTGTTCCAACTACTACTTCTATTGCAACTGCTTGTAAGGCTAAGAGCATTAAGATGGAAAGTTAAAGAATTATATGAATATTCAGGTGATAAAAAGGAGAATGTCATAGCAGTAGCTAATTGTATTAAGCTGAGTACTAATACTACTACTGTTGCTATTATTACAACTATGCATAAGGGTGTGAAGGTGAAATTTTCAGGGAATTTTTAAAGGGGAAGGTAAAGTTAATCACAAAACGCCATGGGTATGCAGGTTGTCAAAAGGGCATATGAGCAATATCATAGGAACAGTTTTTTGTGTGAAATTAAAACTTACAAGGCTTGTTGTGGGTGATGTTGAACTAACCAAAAGACAATATTTCAAGATATGATACTACTGCTTCTACTTCAACTACTGCTAATATTATTATTACTGCTGCTACTACTACTGCTACTGAAGCTAAGACTACTACTATTAATTCTACTGCTAATACTATAACTACTGGTGCTCCTACTGCTACTGAGGCTAAGGTTATTAAGGCGAAAATTTTGGGCACTATTGAAACTGTGTTGAACTAAATCGAAATACACTCTGCCCACATAGATTGTCAAAAGGACGTATAAGCAATGCTTCGGGAACGGTTGATGGTATTAAGTTGAAACCTTCATCGTGTATTGAAGCGGTTATTGAAGAAAACCAAAGGTGCTATGGCATACTACTAATGCTACTACACAAGCTAAGGGTATTAAGGTGAAGCTTTCAAGGAATATTTAGGCGGATTTTAAATTAAATCAAAACGAACTATGAACATTTAAAATGTCAAAAGGGTGACAAAGCAATATCACAATAATGGTTTAGATTATTAAGTTAGACTTATCAGGGTAAGTTGTGGCGGATTTTGAACTAGCCAGAAGACATTATGTGCGTACTTTTGATATTACTTGTACGGTTACTGTAACTAATGACACTAAGGGCATTAAGATGAAACGAAGAGTTTCAATTCAACGAAAAAAAGTACATGCATGCAGGTATTAAAAGAGCATATGAACAATATCATAGGCAGCGCTGTTCTATAATAGCTGATAATATCATTAAAATTTTAAAGGAGCTGATTTTATTGAAAATTAAAAGTTCTAGTGCGCTTTTTAAGAGTCAAAAGTCATTGAAGGGCTCTCTTTAGCCCATAAATTTCCAAACATTTCTGATTACAATTTTGAGACAGCCATTTTGTTCAGCATAGCCGAACAGTCTAGTAACTATATCTCTAGGGTTATTGGGTAGGTCAACCCCCAGAGTTTTGCCATTTGCCCATTATGCTTAAAAACTAAAAGTTACTTTAAAATTAAATCAAAACGCACTGTGTATGTTCTAGTTGCAAATAAGACATCTCAGCAATATTTCAAGAACAACTGAGGGTATTAAGTTCAAACTTTCGGTTCTATTTCTATTATTACTTCTGCTCTTAAAATTTAATTAAATCAAAAGAGTGGAAGTGTATCCAGGCTTTCAAAGAGCACAGATAGAATTTGTTGGTAATGGTATAATTTTTATTTTTCAGGTCAACTAGAGGAGGTATAAAACTAAATTAAAAAATGGTATCTGTACAAGATTCGTAAAAAGGTGTATGTTGTTAAAAATCGTTGGAAAAGTTTCTCCAGCATACAAATAGCTGGCCAAACTGTACATTTTTAAAGATAAAAACCGAAAATGTTTAAACTATTATTTTCTTTTTCCCTGAAAAAGACTATGTCAAAATAAGACGAACAGAAATTGATTAAAAAAACTTTTCCACGAAATGAGTTCTTCAAACAAAAGTAAAGAATTCCATTAAACAAAAAAGGGGCAAAAATATAAGTCAAATAATCTAGCAAGCGTAAAAACTACCACAAATCAGCATAAAAAAATAAATGAAACACAAAACAAACAGGAGTTACAATAAATAACCGAGTCAAACTCAAAACGAGCCGAAATTAACATGAGTAGGGCTCACAACCCCTATGCCTTCTCAAGGACAGAACAAAATTTGCACTTTACTGAAAAAAGTACAAATAAATGTGCATTGTTAGTTTAATATACATATGCTGATATTTTTCCTTAAAGTCTTAATAATGTTTGATCTATTAAAGTTATAAAAGAGAAAACATTTAAATTTGTTTTTTGAAAACATTAATTACGTTCGACATCCTTCTCGACATTTCCTTAAAGTTTCACGTTAATACTTTAGCCATTTCGGAGACCCAAGATAAAACTTGCTCTCTTTTCTCAATAAAAAAAAACCTTGTGTATTAATCTCTTACTAGGTTATCATCGATTTTTTCAGCCATCAGACCGAGAGGATATAAATTTTGTACGTGTTTTTTAACTTCAGCTATTGGTGTTCCGCTTCATTTACTGCCGTCATACGTCCATACAACAAGCTACAATACGTCCACACATACAATGTGTGGCGCACTCTTATTATTGCACGGAAATAGAAGCTGAACTATTTAAGATAGAAACTATAAAATCAAGTGTGTGTTTATGAGTGGGTGTGCATACTTAATTAAAAGGTAAGCCAGTCAAGCCAGAAACATGAATTTGACGTCATCATGATGACGTCAAATTCATCAAAATAGCACCAAATTAAATTCATATTTTGGTTTTTAACTATTTAATCTTTCACTGAAGAGAAATTTAAACTGATGAAATTTAATTTTATTCTTGCCTTTCAATAAATTCTATAAATTTTCCTCTTTCTTTTTCCGCGTCTTTTTGAATAAACGCATTATTATGGTTGTGAACCGTTTGACAATATAATGTCAATTAAGATCGAATCGGAATTAACACATACATTGTGTATTATTATCAAAACACTGAGAAAAGATCTTTAACTTCACATTGGACAGGGTTCTATCGTATAGCAACCGGCCAAGACCGCAATTGGGAAGCCACTCTTAAGGCTATTGATTCATTTCAAACAGAAGAAGACTTCTGGGATTTGTTCCATCACGCCATCAAAAAGCCTAGCGAACTGCCTCGCCTACCAATAAACTATAGTATCTTCAAGGGGAGCATATTGCCAAAATGGGAAGATCCAGGCAATGAAAACGGGGACAGCTTAAAATTTGAAATTGTGAAAGCAGCGATTGCAGAACGAGAGCTAGGCGTTGAAGCCATTAACAGGCTATGGTACGCATACATACAGCATGCAATCCAAGGAAAATTTGGAAAATATTCTCAGAAAATTAATGGTGTTGAATTGGCTGTTCGGAGCAAAACATACAAATTTATGATGTGGATTAGTGAGCAGGACGATGAATGCATTAGTATTTTGAGAAGAGAAATAAAAAAAAATTACTGATAGCATTTTCAAAACTGCCATCACTTTTCATGATCACCAGCCTCTTACTGAATTTGTTGGTGGGCTTAAACTTGAGCATAAAGGACAGTTGAGTGATGGGGGTGAGCGGATTAGCGAAGAAGACGTTAAAAATATCAGCAATTTGGCGACAAAAACAGAAACGGTTACTGACAGCATCTTTCAATCTGCTATCACTTTTCATGAACACAAACCTCTTATCGAGTCCGTTCTTAAGCTTAAGCTGGAATCTAAAGCGGATGGTCAAAAGGGTGACAATAGTTCCTCTTCGTTCTAACGGAAACGATTTTTTTCAACGACATGACCCAACTTATTTTTTTATTCCAACTGTAACAAGAAAATGTTTGTTTTCAAACAGTTAATGCTAAAAACAAGGCGTTTTGATGGTTATTTCTGGAGTGTCTCTTTCTTGTTGACTAGAATGGAAATTAGACAAGATACTAAATATAAATCTGAAACTATTGTGGCCTTTTCAATGATATGACTTAACTCTTCATTTATAGATTCTAACAGTAACAGAAAAAACTGTTTTGAATTATTTGACGCCAAAAACACTGGTGTTCTGGTTGCTTTTCCAGTGGTAATATCTGACTCTTCATTTGTTGACTTCAGCTCTGATAAGCAAATTTTTATTATGAATCGATGAATAGCAGAAAAGGTGGCCTTTTAAACGACATAACTGGACTCCATTTAACAATTGAAACTGTAATAGGCAATTCCTCGTTATGGATTAATGAATGGAAAATGGTGGACTTTTGGTGGCCTTGTCAGCAGCAACATCCGGCTCTTCGTTTTTCAATCCGAAGCGTAATGAGAAATCCGTCAGAGGGTATATATTATTAATAAAGGAATATTTAATTAAAGTGAGCTGAAATTGAGAAAGAAAGAAAAACCTAACCGTCAAGAATAACACGAATCTGGAGTACTATCCCCAAAGACTACCCAAACTCTTGAGTGTCGTTTGCACTCAAGTAAAAGTAAGATATACCTTATATGCCTTTATTAGCCCAGTCTATTAAGGTGCACATTTTAAAATCAGGTATTTTAGCATTAAACAAATTTAATGACAAAGAATTTTTATATGGTTCTAAGTATGTGGCTCAAAAGTAAGAATTAGCCCAAAAAGCCCAAAAATATTGTTTTTTTTTTAATTTAATTTTATACTAAAGATGAGCAGAGTGTGACCCATTTGACCATGCGCTTTCTTGCGGGGACAGTAAGACTAGGTGACAGGACGCACGGGCTTGCCTTATATGAATCATATTTTAATAAAAGTTCAAATAGGGATAAATCCTTTTATTAGATAGTGATAATTCACAAAAAATACTGGATATTTCGGTCACATGTGCAGTGACCGACGGCCACATCTACTGATGACCGTCACTGCACATATGACCGAAATATCTTATATTTTTCGTGAATTATCACTGTCTATTAAAGGATTTATCCCTATTTGAACTTTTATTTATCGTCATGGAAAGGCAGTGTGGGCTTCGAAATTACCTACGAATCATCTTTTGTTTATCACCTGTGAATTTCTAAAGGGAGCAAAAAACTTAACAAAGTAATTGGGAACTTTCAATATCTGTTGAAATAATTTTTTATCCAAGAACGATTTTGACTGGTTTCAAAGATAAAAAACAAACAATTTTGGTATGAAAACCTCCTAATTGCAACTATCTCTGCACTTGAAGAAAGAAAATATAGCGCATTATAAGATATAAAATATAAGATATTTCACTTTAAAAATTTCCTATCACAAGCCTCGAATGACCGAACTCACATTCAGAGTCTAAAACACAATATCAAACAGTTCGTGGTAACGAACTGTAAGTAAGGAGCGACCCGGCTCAATGGTAACCGAAACTCTAGAAAACGGGTTCACATCAAAAGAATCAGATTTCAATGCTGCATTCAAATATATAACTTTCATCAAGTTTAGTCCTACCCATCAAAAGTTACGCGCCTGAGAACATTTGGCTGATTTTCGAAAAAAGGGGGAAAGACCCCCTAGAAGTTATAGAATCTTAATGAAAATCACACCATCATATTCAGCGTATCAGAGAATCCTACTGTAGCGGTTTCATGCTCATATCTACAAAAATGTGGAATTTTGTATTTTTTGCCAGAAGAAAGATCACGGATGCGTGTTTATTTGTTGTTTTTTTCCCCAGGGGTGATCGTATCGACCCAGTGATCCTAGAATATCGTGGGAGGACTCATTGGAACGGAAATTAAAAGTTCTAGTGCCCTTTTTAAGTGAACAAAATAATGGGGGGCAACTAGGCCCCCTCCCACGCTCATTTTTTCCCAAAGTCACCTGATCAAAATTTTGAGATAGCCATTTTGTTCAGCATGGTTGAAAATATGATAAGTATGTCCTTTAGGATGACTTAATCCCCCGAAGTCCCCGGGAGGAGGGCTGAAAGTTATGAACTTGACCCAATGTTAATATATAGTATTGGTTATCAGGAAGTATACAGACGTTTTCAGGGGGAATTTTTTCTGGTAGTAGGGGGGTGGGTGGGTCAGGGGTTATTTGGGAAGATCTTTCCTTGAAGGAAGTTTTGATTGGGGTAGGGACATTGCTATGAAGGGGGTGCCGGATTTCCCAGCATTATTTAAAAAAAAGATCAGAAATTAAATATAAAAAAACAAGTTTTCCAACTGAAAATAAGGAGTAACATCAAAACTTAAAACGAACAGAAAATATTACGTGTATGATTGGTTTCACCCTCTAGTCAATACCTCGCTCTTTAAGCCAAAGATTTTTTAGTACTTTCATAAGAGCTATTTATTATTATTAACGGCCTTTGTGATTAAGGGGTCATTTTTAAAGAAATGGAACAAAATTCGAACTTTAGCTTAAAGAGCGAGGTATTGACTAGGGGTCGAACCCCCTAATATACGTATTAACAATATATGAATATAGAAGTTCGTTACGTAAGTTAATTCGTAAGTTACGTATATTTATTACTAATAAAGACGTTCGTAAATAAAATTAAACAAGTTTCGAGAAATCTATTTAATCAAATATAAGTAAAATTAATATGCAAATTTTGTTTTAATTATTCATGTACGGTGAGCCAAAATCAAAACCTGCATTAATTCAAAAACGTTCAAAAATTAAATAAAAAAACAAGTCTTTTTAACTGAAAGTAAGGAACGACGTTAAAACTTAAAACGAACAGAAATTATTCTGTATATGAAAGGGGCTGTCCCCTCCTCAATGCCTCGTTCTTTACGCTAAAGTTTGAGTTACTCACAACTCTTAATTTTTTAAACAATAAAAAACTTTAGCGTAAAGAGCGAGGCGTTGAGGAGGGGACAGTCCCTTTCATATACGGAATAATTTCTGTTCATTTTAAGTTTTACGTCGTTCCTTCCTTTAGTTAAAAAAACTTGTTTTTTTTATTTAATAAGCAAAAAAAGTCATGAAAAAGCACGACAGCTAAAAAACTGGAGAACAATGCCAAAACACTAATATCAGAATGAGAAACCATTCCTTAGTCAAAAATATTAAACTGCGAAATGTCAGCAAGTTAAAAAGGGAAAAAACTGATAAAACTAAAAAGTAATGAAATAAATTAAACATTAAAAAAGGTCTAAAAAAGAACATATAAAAAGGGTGATGGAACAAAGCAAGCGAGCGAACACAATACTTGGGTATCACCAGCACCAAATAATAAAAAAGGAAAGCTAGTATTTTATTTTATCAGCAATGAAGGGGACAAAGGTTTCATTCATATCTGGAGGTAAAGCAACGAATGGAGGACAAGATAGGAACAGGTTCAGAAAGAGTCCTTGGCAGGTAGTGTCTGGATGGGGGGGGGGGTGTCTTTTGGGGAAAACGTTTTCCGTGTGAGTATTTGTTATTGCATTTTTTACAAAAGGGAGGCACAGCGTACCTCTCATGGGCTCAAGTGTTTCCAACCTGGCCTTTTTTAAAAGGAGTCAATATGGAACCTTAGCTTCGAAAATTATTCTCAGGGCTCTTTTTTCAATGGATTCAATTTTTTCTGATTCTTCACGGAAGATGCCAGCATGGCAAACTGGACAATCATATTCAAGATACGGTCGGACAAAAGAAGTATAAATCATTAAAAAATGGGAGGGGGACGCTAAATTTATTTAAGAGCTTAAAGAGGGAAATGGACGCATTAGCTCTATGGACAATATTTTTAACGTGGATATCCAGCTTTAAATTGGAAGAAATTATTACCCCAAATAATTTAAAGGAGGACACAGAAATATCTGAGAGGATAGGGTTGAGAAAATGGGGTGAGGTTTTTAGGAGACATATTGGCTCTATCATAGATTGAGAGGGGTTTACTCTCATGTCTAAGCCCGCAGCGTTGTCTGCAATATCATTGAAGATGCTCATAGGGCTGCTTACTAAGTTTCAGTTGCAGGTTTCAACAACCATTTGGTCATCCACAAATTTCCATTTATCAGTAAATTCTTTAGCAAGGTTATTAATCATAATTGAAAAAAGGAGAGTACCTTGGGGTACTCCATTGTAGACAGGGAGGGGACAGGAATAATGATTAAGATATTTGACTACCTGTGATCTACTTGATAAGAAAGAGGCGACCAATTTAACTAGGAAAGAATTATTATTGAATTCAGTGACAAGCTGCTCAACTAATATATTGTATTTAGCAAGGTCAAATGCTTTTCGAAGGTCAATAGAAACTAAATTTAGTCAGCTATTAGGTTTTTCGAAAATTTTCCCAATTGAATTAATAAGAAAGACAAGGTAATGGGAAGGAGAATTAAAGATAACGCTCTATCGTTGCCTCTAATAAAGCGGCACAAAGCCTAAACTTACTTTTTTTTTACCCAGAACCTCTTCAGATGGCGTAAAATTTTAGAGAGGCTCATTTAACTGGGAATTGAGAGTTTTTGTGGCCTTTTTAAGAGTCAAAAATTATCGAAGTGCAACCAGCCGCCCTTACAATTTTATGATACCCTCCCCAGAAACACGTCTGATCAGAATTTATAGTTAGCCATTTTGTTAAAAATAATAGTCAAAAGGACCACATTAAACATAAAGATAGAAAGTATGGGTGTAGATGACTAATTATAGCCTAAAACAGGTGAGAAATAAAATCAATCCTCAAGTCGAGCTTTAAAGAACAGAAATTACTACAGACAAGAGCTTGGCTAATGCCCTTCCCCTTAATTCTATACCTCCTAAAGTCTATTGTGTTATTTTCACTTTATGGAAAACTGAATATATTTCAATTTTTTTTAGTTAATCATAACATTGAAATATAAATCGTTAATTTAAATCTTGAATGGCTGAGATTTACAGGAATTAATACTATTATATAGTAAACATTCAGAGTATTTTCGTTCCAGCTCTTTCCAGTCTTCTTCATCATTATAGTGTCTTTAATTTCTATTTTTCTTTGTTGTTTACAAAGAAAGCACGTTTTAAAATGAAAGCATATTTTTCAAAATACATAGAATTTGCAGTAAATGTCAATGACAAAACATATTTTATTAGGCTTACAGTTAGGGGGAGGGCAGTAGCCAAACTCCTGTTTTTAGTAATTTCTGTCGGTTCTAAAGTTGACTTCCATATCCATTTTAATTTTTATTCATTTTAGGACTTATTTATTCGTTTATAGCAGTATCTGTTATTATCTTCATGTTTGACGTTATTAATTACTTTAATTTTCGTTTGTTTTACGTTTCATTTATTCTTTGATAGTAATTTCTTGGTCATTTTAAGCTTGAATCATGATAGGGCTTTATTTCTGCTCATCTTAAGTTTTAGTATGGTTCTTTATTTTTCTTTTAAAAAACTTCTTTTTAGAAAGCTTTATAATATTAATTTTGAAAAAGAGCCAGCATCTTATTTTGAGAATCAAATAAGATATAGGAAAGCAAACTGTACAAATCAATGGAACTTTTAATAGGGTGAGCTATAGATTTAAATATGGCAAAAAGTGCTGCATATTACAGTTCGAATTACCGAAGTTGCTAGATAGTCGTGCCTAAAATTAAAAACATAGCTAAAGTACCAAGGACACCATATAAAACCCCCTTTTGCCTTCTGGACCCCGATTTTAGGTGTATTCATACCTGAAAACCATGCTTTCCGAAGATATTTTTTTGATTGCTTAAAAATTGTAATTTTTTAGAACAGTATTGTCACGTAATTTTTGAACAGTAACTGCATATTTGGGCTATTGACCTCTTCACTAACTCGAAAAGTCTAAATCCTAATGCGTCATTTGCGTTTTATTAAAAACTCTATGTCTTGAACAGTCCTCGGAACGAACTAATAACGTTAAGCTGAATATTTAAAATATAATGATATTAATTGCTAAGAGCTGAGCAATTCAAGATTTTAAGTACATAAGAAAATATTTGTAATATTATTTGTTTACAGTAAATTGCAAATGACGCAGTAGGCTTTAGGCTCTCACAGATAGGGGAGGGGGCAGAAGCCAAACTCTTGTTTATAATGATTTTGTTCTTTTTCAGGTTGCTTCGTATATTCAACCTAAATTTTACTCGTTTTAAGATTTATTTATTAATTTATATTGGTACCTGTAGTAAGTTCATTGGCTATGATCGTTTATTCAGTTTCTGTTGGTTTTGGGTTTCATTTATTCTTCAATATTAATTTCTGGTCGTTTTGAGTTTAAATAATTATATGGGCTTATGGGAATATTTGTTGAGGGGGGGGGCAGCTAAAAAGAGCATGAAAAGTGAGGGGGCTGAACGGGCAAATTTCATAATTTACTATTATTGCCCTGAGGCTATGGGAGCATGGCATCCTTGGAAGTATACCTCTTAGACCTTTTGAGTAGTTTGAACAAAATATTAATTTCAAAAAATTTTGATCAGTGTTGAGCAGAGGAGACATCTAAAAAGATCAAGGAGGGGAGGGGTCCAATAAAAATCCTTATATGTCAACAATGGACAAAATGTATAACTTATAGCTCTTACCCTCGAGACTTAGGGGGGGAGGTCAACTTTGGAGGCATAGTTATTTGACCTTTGAACTATTTTAAACAACATTGCTACCTCAAAATTCTGATCAGATTAATTTGGGGAAAAAAAGGCACTTGGAGAAAGTAGCTATGCCTCTGGAGATACCATGCCCCCACAGCCCCCGGGTCAAGGAATATAAATTATACAATTTTTATATTTTACATGCAGTATTTATCATTGGGAGAGGGCGGAATGTTTGATTCTGAGTGTGTAAGGAAAAGGTTAAGGGTATTGAGGCAAAATTTCGGGAAATGCTGAAGGGTATATTGAGCTAAATAAAAAAACTGTATGTATCCAAGTCATAAAAAAGGCGTATCTGTAATATATTCGGAACGGGCAAGGCCATTAACTTAAAACTCTCAGGGTCACCACTACTACTGCTACTATTGTGGCTGCAAATGAGACAGGTTGCAATTGCAACAGTGACTTTTTCCAACTGTGACTGCCACTGCTTGAACTGCTATTATATCTATTAGTGACCACTTTCAGGAAATGTTGAGAGGGAGGTTGAACTTCGAAACTTTGAATGTATAAAAAAACATCAATTTGATGTTTTGGTTCTTCGAAGAAAATTTGAAGTTGAAAAAAACTTTGATGTTGAAATGGGGGAGGTTGAAAAATTTAAATCTTTGGCAATCGAAAACAAACAGAAAAAAAATGTAAAAAAAAGATTTAAGAAAAAGAAGCTTTTATAAAGAAAAGTAAAGAGTCATATTAAACCTAAGATCAGCAGAAATAAATTTCTATCATAATTAAAACTCAAAACAACCATAAATTACTATTAAAGAATAAATTAAACCCAAAATTAGCATTTGACCTGTGAATATCTATTGATATTTAAGCCGGATTAAATTTGGAATAAATTACTGTGGATTGCAGTAGTAGTGTGGCATATTGCTACACAGCCGGGGATTGCATAAAGCAACCAAACATGCTACCGGGGATTGCATAATACGACCATACACCTATATTATGGACCTATAAAGCGACCAGACATGTTATATTATGGAGTTATAGTGCGAACATGACTTGTCAGACAGGTTTCTGAGGCAACTTCCATTTCTGGATCAAAGTTACAAAGACAGATTTACCTGCCTAACAGATTTCTGAGGTTAACAACCGGTCAGATTCCTGAGCATGTACATAATTAGGATTAATGATTGCATACGGTATTAAAGATATGAAGAAGTTATAACACTTACGTAAAGCTAAGTCAATTTGCGAAAAGGTATACCATTTGCATAACTCTGCTCTGAATGATCTTAATTGGTGATTGAATAATAGGCGTGAAACAGAGCTCGATAATATTTTTAATTGGACTGTATGAAAGCGGTAAAATGGGTTAAACTGCTTACCAGTTAAGGTAAGCCCGAGGGTGTGGTAAGTCTTATGCAATGTAACATAAATGTTAGAATGGCATCATATGTATCAGTCTATGGAAACGGTTAGTAATGAGAAGAAGATCTTGCGACTTAACCTGGCCATACACCTTGCCTTTGTTCTGTATAATACACAAGTACATAATGATGGATGGGGGGCAATGTATAATATTCTTTAACAATGGAGTATGCTAAAAAGTTGAAAGTAATAGAGTCATCGGTGTCAAGATGACCTTGTGACTTGACCTAGCTTTACTTCTCGACTGTGTTCTGTATAATACACAAGTACCATTTGAGCAGTGTTGTCAATATAAAATATGCTTTAACATTGTAGTATACTAAAAAGTTGATACTAATAAAGATGTAGAGGCCAAGAAAAGAATTTTAGTAAAGAAACTCAGAACAATCCTTAGAAATCCTTAGGAGTCAACTAGTGAGATAATTATGGGCTTGAACCATCAAGGACCGCAACCACCAATGACCCTAACCAACAAGGACCTCAACCACCAAGGGTCCCCTATCCCCAACCATCAAGGGGCCCCCTCCCTCCAACTTTTTGGGCCTCCTTCCCACCCCTCTAATTTTTTATACTTTTTTTAGAAGTTTATTTTTTTGAAATTTTTTCATTTTCTTATATGGTATTTTTTCAAATTTTTTTTACATGTCTTAGAATGACATAAAAATACTTAAAACATAAAACATTCGCATTTAATATTTTCCAAATTCAAAATGAGAATGATATAGAAATGTTAGTCGTGACTTTTACCATAAGAAAAATAATGTTTGTAGTAGCACTTTTTTATTTTATTTTTTTAACATGGTAGTATTTTTCAAGTTTTTTTTAATTAACACACTCAAATTTCTCTTAGAAGTAACAGGTATTTTCTTAACAGTAACAATCTAATAGCTCCAAGTTTTCCGTCAAAGATAACAAATTTCTCATAGAAGTAACTATTTTTCGTCACTGATAACAAGTTATCTGATAGAAGTAACAAGTTTTCTGTCAATGCTACCATATTTTTTTACAAGTAAGAATTTTCTCGTTATGATAACAAGTTTTCTGTCATAAGTAGCAAGTTTTCCTTATCACTAACAAATTTTCTCCATCGAAGTAACAGATTATTCCTCAATACTAATAAACTTTTACTTGACACACTAAAATTTCCCTTAGAAGTAGCAGTTTTTTCTTAGCAGTAGCCAATTTCTTCTAATAGCACCAAGTTTTCCATCAAAGATAACAAATTTCTCTTAGAAGCGACAATTTTCGTCAATGATAAAAACTTTTCTGTTAGAAGTAGAAGGTTTTCTCTCAAAGATACCAAATTTTTCATAGAAGTAACAATTTTTTTCATTCATGATAACAAGTTTTCTGTCAGAGGTAGTAAGTTTTCCTTAACACTAATAAATTTTCTCACCGGAGTAACAACTTTTTCCTTAATACTAACAAAATTTTTCTTAACATATTTAAATTTATCTTAGCAGAAATAGGTATCTTCTCAACAGTAACGAATTTCTTCTAAAAGCACCAAGTTTTCCGTCAAAGATAACAAATTTCTCATAGAAGTAACAATTTTTCGCCACTGATAACAAGTTATCTGTTAGAAGTAACACGTTTTCTCTCAATAATACCATATTTTTCTTACAAATAACGATTTTTTCGTTATGATAGCAAGTTTTCTGTCAGAAGTAGCAAGTTTTCTTTATCACTAACCAATTTTCTCCATCGAAGTAACAACTTATTCTTTAATACTAATAAACTTTTACTTAACACACTTAAATTTTCCATAGAAGTAACGTTTTTTTTCTTAGCAGTGACAAATGTCTTCTAATAGCAGCAAGTTTTACATCAAAGATAACAAATTTCTCTTAAAAGTGACAATTTTTGTCAATGATAACAACTTTTCTGTTAGAAGTAGAAGGTTTTCTCTCAAAGATACCAAATTTTTCATAGAAGTAACAATTTTTTTCATTTATGATAACAAGTTTTCTGTCAGAAGTAGCAAGTTTTCCTTAACACTAACAAATTTTCTCATCGGAGTAACAACATTTTCCTTAATACTAACAAACCTTTACTTAACACACTCAAGTTTCTCTTAGAAGTAATAGGTATTTTCTTAACAGTAACAAATTTTTTCTAATAACACCAACCTTTCCGTCAATGATAATAAATTTCTCTTAAAAGTTGCAATTTTTCGTCAATGGTAACAACTTATCTGTTAGAAGTAACAAGGTTTCTGTCAATGATACCAAATTTATCTTAGAATTACCCATTTTTTCGTTATGATATCAAGTTTTCTGACAAACGTAGCAAGATTTCCTTAACACTAACAAATTTTCTCTTCGAAGTATCAAAATTTTTCCTTAATACTAACAAACTTTTACTTAACACACTCAAATTTCGCATAGAAGTAACAGGTATTTTCTTAACAGTAACAAATTTCTTCTAGTACCACCAAGTTTTCCGTCAAAGATAACAAATTTCTCATAGAAGTAAGAACTATCAAATATACCAAATCTTTCATGGAAGCAATAATTTTTTAGTTTATGATAACAAGTTTTTTTGTCAGAAGCAGCAAGTTTTCCTTACCACTAACAAATTTTCAGTGGAACAAGTAAGTACCCGCTCATACATACATGCAGAGAGAGTAAGAGAGACAAAAACAAATGCAAATGTATAGATTTAGTCATATAAACCGACAAAGACAGACACTATGACATGCGAGTACACCGTCCAGACACACAGACTTATAGAGTGAGAGAGACAAAAACAAATACAAACAAATAGATTTATACATACAAACCGACAAAGACAGGCACTGGGGCAAGCAACAACCTGTCAAGACACATTCCACCCAGACACATAAGTCTAGAGAGTGAGAGAGACAAAAATATATACAAACAAATAGATTTATACTTACAAACCGACAAAGACAGGCAGTGGAACAAGCAAACACCCGCCCAGACATACATGCAAAGAGAGTAAGAGAGACAAAAACACATAAAAATATAAGGATTCAAACATACAAACCGACAAAGACAGGCACTGGGACAAGAAGTACCCACCCGGACACACAGGGTGAGAGAGTGAGAGCGACAAAAACACATACAAACACACAAACTCAGACATAAAAAGCGACAAAGACAGGCATTGGGACAAGCAAGCACCCGCCCAGACACACAGGCCTGAAAAGTAAGAGAGACAAAAAACATATACAAACAAATAGATTTATACATACAAGCCGAAAAAGACAGGCACTGGGACAAGTAACCACCTGTCAAGACACATTCCACCCAGACACACAGACCTAGAGAGTGAGAGAGACAAAAACATATACAAACAAATAGAGTTATACATACAAAGACAGGCAGTGGAACAAGCAAACACCCACCCAGATATACACGCAATGAAAATAAGAGAGACAAAAACACATACAAATACATAGATTCAGATATACAACCCGACAAGATTTATGCATACAAACCGAAAAAGACAGGCAGTGGAACAAGCAAATCCCCCGCCCAGAAAAACACGCAAAGAGAGTAAGAGAGACAAAAAAAAATACAAATATACAGATTCAGATATACAAGCCGACAAAGACAGGCACAGGGACATGCAAGTATCCAGTTCAGACACACAGACTTAGAGAGTGAGAGAGACAAAAATACATACAAACACATAAACTCAGACATACAAACCGATAAATACAGGCAGTGGAACAAGCAAACACCCATCCAGACATACGCGCAAAGAGAATAAGAGAGACAAAAAATACATACAAATATATGACAAATGAAACTCAGAGAGGAAAGAAAATAACAAAATGAAAAATAAAATAAAAAAGGGTGGAAAAACGAGGATTTTATCAGCCAGTGGCGAACCATGAAGAAGACAAGATATAAGCAAATATTTTGACAAGGACCTCTGCCAAGTCGTCCTCAGTGCTAAACAAAAAAAAAGAAGACAAAGAAAAAAAAACAAAAAAACGAAAATCTAACCTTTCGAAGTTTACCCTACAAAGACAGAGCAGACACTGAATAAAAACCAGGCAGGAATCAATGAAAAAGAATTTACCAAGATGATTGGGCAAGAATCTTTTGCTTTGCAATAGTTTTAGCTGGTCTACATTTTCGTTTTTCATTAGATATGCAAATAGGTTCTTTTAAGTTATACCGGGTGAAAATATTAATTGAGTCCTTCAAAATTAAACTGTCGTAAATTGGGCTTAATGAAATATCTCCAGTATCTCTATTTATTGCTAAATTTTGGTTCATATATTTTTTTTATCTCAATTACCTCTTTAAAAGTTTGTGGTACGCCATTTACAGTTGATATTAAGGTTGCCTCATCAAAAACAACTAGATGGGTCGGATTTACGAAAATATGCGAAGCCAATGCCGAATCAAAATTGTCATTGTTATTTTTTAATCTCAGGGACTGATGTATTGAAGTTTTGTGCTCATGCAAACGTTCACCTAGTTGTTGATGGGTCCTACCAATGTAAAATTTCCCACAAGAACACAGGATTCTGTAGACACCACTACCCAGTACAGGGTCAGTTTTATCTTTTCCTGAGTTGAAAAAGTGTTCAAATTTTTGTTCGGTTTTGAAAGAAACAGAGAGATTATGTTTTTTTAAAATTTTTCCAAGTTTATCGCCAAGTTCTGGGATGTATGGTAAAGCGATGAAAGTTTTTTTCTCAATTGCCGGGGTAACTGAATCAAGGGGGACAAGTTCCCTATTTTGTTCTTTTATCTTTTCTAATCGTCTATCTATGATATTTTTAATAAGTTTGATTGGGTAGCCATTGCAGAAAAGAATATCCTTGACATAATTTAATTCAAAATTTATATGATTACGCGAACAAATTTTTAAAACTCTGTCGACTAAAGAGATTATTACCCCTCTTTTCACAGAAGGAGGGTGCTGGGAAGAGAAATGTAGATATCGATCATTATGAGTCGGCTTTCTATATATAGAAAATTCAAGGCTAGGAGTAATTTTTATAATCAAAACATCCAAGAAAGGCAGCTTAACTGAATCTTCGAGTTCCATTGTGAACTGGAGATTCGAATCAAAAGAGTTCAAATGTGCCAAAAAATCTCTTAGAGAGTCTTGTCCATGTTCCCAAACAGAAAGGATATCATCAACGAAACGAAACCAGATGGAGTGTTTTAAGTGGAAACTATTCAAAGCAGACTGTTCTATGAAATCCATGTAAAAATTTGCCAAATAAGGAGACAAGACAGTGCCCATGGATAAGCCCATTATTTGAAGGAAAAATTTGTTTCGGAATTTAAAATACGAGGAGAACTTGTTGCAAAGACGGACAAGGGTCATTATTGTATCAATTTCCAAAGTTTTGTAATCCGACCAAGCTGAATTTTCCTCTAATTTTCTTTGTAAGGCCTGCTCACATTTATGGACATCGCATGAAGTGTACATAGAAACTGCGTCAAAGCTAGATAAAATAGTATTTTCTGTTGTACTTTGATTTTTTAACTTCTCAACAAGATCTATGGAGTTTTTTATACAGGATTTCTGTGTGCTTAAAGGAGGCTTAAAAATGGTGGCTAAGAAACTTCCTATACCCGTAGCTGGAGAACTATAGCATGCTACAAGAGGCCGTAACGGAATATCTTTCTCATGGATTTTAGGCAGACCATAAAATTTTGGGGCTGAACAACCTTTGGGGTAAAATTTTCTGTACATTTGAGGGGTAATTAGTCTAGTATCTTTTAAAATTCCTAGTTCTTTTCTTAACTGCTGTGTGTATTTGTCCGTGGGATCAATTTTTATTTCTTTGTAAGTATTTTTTTTCCATTAAAAGGGTGTTAACTTTTAATTCATAATCTGCAGAATTCATAATTACAACTGTGTTTCCCTTGTCCGCTCTCGTAATCACTGTGTTTTTGTCTTTTTTTAAGTTTCGGAGGATTTTAATTTCTTCCTTTGATTGAGTTGAAAGTGACAAAGATGGCCTATAATCAAAAATACTCTTTACAATTTCACCAGTGAGTGGGTCTGGATTTTCAGACTCCACTCCCGTAATAATTTCTGATGTATTTACGTGTGTTTGAGCCATTGCAAATTTTGGTCCTTTTGAAAGAATACTTAGTTCCTTGGATATAAAAAACCTTAGAGGATAGATTTTCCAAAGGAGGGCCAGGACAAAATCTAGGAAGGAAAATCCGTGTTTGTTGAAACTGTTGAAATTCCAGTTTTGAGAATTTTTCCGATATGCGAGTTTTTGCTCAATGGAATATGTGTCTGAAAGACCTATGTGAGATCTGTAAAATCTGGTGAAAATCTTGAGGGGACAAAATCTGATATAATAAGGATTTTAAATTAAGTATTTTATTACTAAGGTCTAAAGGTCTTTTAAAATATGTGCTAAAGTTTTGAAACCCATTCTCTGAATAAACGGGCCTTCAGATTGTGTGCCTAAATGTAGGTTAAAACGTAAAGAATGTGGAAGAATTCGATGTCTTTTGCAAGTTTCTAAGAAATTAAACTGACAAATAAGATTTGCATGTTTCTTAACACAATTTAAAAAATCTAAAACAATATTGGTCCAATGCTCCCCGTAAGCTTGACGTAAATACATTCTTAGACCACACTGGCTATACATGACAAATGAAACTCAGAGAGGAAAGAAACTAACAAAATGAAAAATAAAATCAAAAAGGGTGAAAAAACGAGGATTTATCAGCCAGTGGCGAACCATGAAGAAGACAAGATATAAGCAAATATTTCGACAAGGACCTCCGCCAAGTAGTCCTCAGTGCTAAACCGAAAAAAAGAAGACAAAGAAAAAAAAAACGAAAATCTAACCTTTAGAAGTTTACCCTACAAAGACAGAACAGACACTGAATTTACCAGGCAGGAATCAATGAAAAAGAATTTACCAAGATGATTGGGCAAGAATCTTTTGCTTTGCAATAGTTTTAGCTGGTCTACATTTTCGTTTTTCATTAGATATGCAAATAGGTTCTTTTAAGTTATACCAGGTGAAAATATTGATCGAGTCCTTCAAAATTAAACTGTCGTAAATTGGGCTTAATGAAATATATCCAGTATCTCTATTTATTGCTAAATTTTGGTTCATATATTTTTTTTTATCTCAATTACCTCTTTAAAAGTTTGTGGTACGCCATTTACAGTTGATATTAAGGTTGCCTCGTCAAAAAGAACTAGATGGGTCGGATTTACGAAAATATGCAAAGCCAATAGCGAATCAAAGTTGTCATTGTTATTTTTTAATCTCAGGGACTTATCTACTGAAGTTCTGTGCTCATGCAAACATTCACCTAGTTGTTGATTGGTCCTACCAATGTAAAATTTCCCACAAGAACACGGGATTCTGTAGACACCACTACCCAGTTCAGGGTCAGTTTTATCCTTTTCTGAGTTGAAAAAGTGTTCAACTTTTTGTTTGGTTTTGAAAGAAACAGAGAGATTATGTTTTTTTAAAATTTTTCCAAGTTTATCGCCAAGTTTCGGGATGTATGTTAAAGCGATGAAAGTTTTTTTCTCAATTGCCGGGGTAACTGAATCAAGGGGGACAAGCTCCCTATTTTGTTCTTTTATCTTTTTTAATCGTCTATCTATGATATTTTCAATAAGTTTGATTGGGTAGCCATTGCAGAAGAGAATATCCTTGACATAATTTAATTCAGAATTTATATGATTACGGGAACAAATTTTTAAAACTCTGAGATTATTACCCCTCTTTTCACAGAAGGAGGGTGATGGGAAGAGAAATCTAGATATTGATCATTATGAGTCGGCTTTCTATACATAGAAAATTCAAGGCTAGGAGTAGTTTTTATAATCAAAACATCCAAGAAAGGCAGCTTAACTGAATCTTCGAACTCCATTGTGAACTGGAGATTCGAATCAAAAGAGTTCAAATGTGCCAAAAAATATCTTAGAGAGTCTTGTCCATGTTCCCAAACAGAAAGGATATCATCAACGAAACGAAACCAGATAGAGTGTTTTAAGTGGAAACTATTCAAAGCAGACTGTTCTATGAAATCCATGTACAAATTTGCCAAATAAGGAGACAAGATAGTGCCCATGGATAAGCCCATTATTTGAAGGAAAAATTTGTTTCGGAATTTAAAAAACGAGGAGAAATTGTTGCAAAGATGGACAAGGGTCATTATTGTATCAATTTCCAAAGTTTTGTATTCCGACCAAGCTGAATTTTCCTCTAATTTTCTTTGTAAGGCCTGCTCACATTTATGGACATCGCATGAAGTGTACATAGAAACTGCGTCAAAACTAGATAAAATAGTATTTTCTGTTGTACTTTGATTTTTTAACTTCTCAACAAGATCTATGGATTTTTTTTATACAGGATTTCCGTGTGCTTAAAAGAGGCTTAAAAATGGTGGCTAAGAAACTTCCTATACCCGTAGCTGGAGAACTATAGCACGCTACAATAGGCCGTAACGGAAT
>JAQQPU010002716.1:0-16288 GCA_029168905.1 Artemia sp. Kazakhstan ARC1039
TTACGCTAAAGTTTGACTTTCTCACAACTCTATTTTTTTAAACAATAAAAAAAATTTAGCGTAAAGTTGTGAGAAAGTCAACTTTAGCGTAAAGAGCGAGGCGTTGAGGAGGGGACAGCCCCCTTCATATACGGAATAATTTCTGTTCGTTTTAAGTTTTAACGTCGTTCCTTACTTTCAGTTAAAAAAACTTGTTTTTTTTATTTATGAAAATAAAGATCGATGGTAAAACTTTAACAACAAGAAATTATCATTAGGGCTACCACTCTGCTCAAGCCCCCACTCTTTACACTAATATTTTACTTTTTTATCTTAATGCTTCTAGAATGAATGTTCTGACTCTATGTGCCACAATTTTTTATTCTTCTTTCTTATTTTAACAAGGGGCATTTAGTTGTATTTGCTTTAAGCCACAAAATCATGAAAGACAAATAACAAACTCTAAATTACCAACTGGCTATATTTACTAAATTCTTAAAAGCTTTCAGATAGGCAGTTCTCCCACTTTAATGTAAAGAACGACAAGGTTTTCGAGGCCATAGTCCCCATATATACTGTATAAGACAATTTCTACTCGTTCCAAGCTTTTCATTTGAAAAAAAACATGCTTTTTTTGTTTAATATTAAATAAAGAACCTGACCTTTGTTTTCAATCTGGATCATAAACAATTAAAAAATTTTACTCTTTGAAAAGTATAATACAGACAGATTTTACTAGATTAAAATCTATTTAGACAATCCTTTGCATTTTGAGCAATCTTGGATTCCTCAGATAAGGAAATTAAGCTGATATGAAAATAATTCTGATGAATGCACTTATAAGGCAAAAGCAGAGTATCGTTTTGGAATGAGTAAGGTAGCGAAAATACAAACAAGCTGAAAATTATATCATTGCCATTAAAGGAAAAACGTAGCTACTGATAACCATAGTAACGCAGTGCTCAAGAATGGGCAATTCTGACTAACACTATGCAGTTGCATCTACCATTATTTTCAAATAAGCTCAACAATTTGTCAAACAGGATTGCACCCAGGGCCGCCACGTTTGGGGAGAGGGCCCCCCCCCCAAAAAAAAAAATGTTTTTGGTCACTCGGTAAAAAAAAATCGGTGAAACCGTGGTGCTTTGCGCCACGATATTTCCGACACCACTAGAATTCTTTCTTCTGTTCAATAAAGACTACGACAATACTGACATATCATCTACAGAAATTTTGAACTTGAGCAGTTTTACCGACTCCTGTCGTGATTTTACGGATGGCGTAACAACTTTCTATTTGGGTAAATAATCAGCATTAAAATGATATTATATGTACCAAAACAGAAACAGAAGGTGCAAAGCCTAGACAACCTAACTTTGCCTAGGAAACAAAATTTGTAAAAAATCAATATATATAATGACGATAAAACTTCAATTGATTATAAATTATCTTTAATAGAAGTTCGGATAACCGAGCTACGAGGCCACTGATAACCAAGGCAATGCAATGCTCAAGAATGGGCAATTCCGACTAAAACTTTGCAGTTGCATCTAGAGTTAAATTCAAAAAAGCTGAACATTTTCTCAAAAAGGATTGCACCAACTAGGCTAACAGAATGTGCAAAGCCTAGACAACCCAACTTTGCATAGGAAAAAAATTGTAATAATTAATATATATAGTAACGATAGAACTTTAAATGAATATAAATTATCTTAAATATATGAGGGGGTTGCCGGACTCCTCAGCCCCCGCACTTTACGATAAAGATTTAAATTAGCACCAAAGCTTTCGATCAAATTTGAAATACAAAAACACTTGCAAATACTAACCGGCTACACTTGTTATATCAAACAGTTCGTAGTAACGAACTGTAAGTAAAAAGCGACTTGGCTTACTTGTCACCAAAATTCTTAAAAAAGGATTTTTTTTTCTTTTAACAATACATACATCATAAGAATTGGCTTTTTATGGTGATTCCAAATATATAAAATTATCAGGTTTAAAGTTATCCATCAAAACCAAGAGCTTGAGATAATTTGACGGATTGTCAAAAAGGAGGGAAAAGACCCCGAAAAGGACAAATCATTTTGATAAGATTACACAATCAGCTTGAGCATATGAAAGAACACTATTGCAAAGGTTTCAAACCCCTAAATACAAAAATATCAAATTTTGCATTTTTTTCGAGAAGGAAAATCACAGAAGCGTATTTACTTCTTAGTGTTTTTCCAGGGGTTATTGTATTAAACGAATAATCCTAGAAAGCCGGGAGAACACTCATTCTTTCGGATCAAACGTTCTAGTACTCTTTTTAAGTAACCAAAAAGATCGTAAGACAGGGAAGTGATATTTTCTGTCATTTTATGGCATAAACTACAACTTGGACCTCGTTTTTTTCCTCAAATGGATGGTCATAGATGCCTTCTTTCTCCTGGAATTATTTAAACGGAAATTTTAGTTCAGGTGCCTGTTTTTTTAGTAAAAGAGATTTCGACACAAAAATGAACCATTTTCTGCCATAGTTTGCTGCAAAGAAGTCATTAGGGCCAAATGGAGCAAAAAAGCAATTACTCCAATATTTCGAGATAGCTAATCCGTTTACAACTACCAGAACTACCAGAGAACCTCCCAGCTCCTCAAGATTTCACAGTGCGTGGTTGCACATGTAATCAAGGAATAGGATTTTGGTAATGCCTGTTTTGGCCTTCTGCTTTGTCCTTTGAATAGATATGTTAAAACAAATGAAATTGTCAAAAAATACTATTATCAGGACTGCCACTAAGTATTTAACTTGCAAAAGAAAACACAAGATTCGGTTGCAAAAAACCTTGAAGTTTGAAAAAGAATTCAAAAATGAAGGATTATAATTTATTTACGGTACTTATTATTCTATTTTAATACATATACTTATCCTAATCTCAGAACTGAAATTCCAGATTTGGGGAAAATCACATGGAAGCCAAATGGTAGCCATGATTATTGCCAAAAAAAAATAAATAAATCAAAATAAAATAAAATAAAACCCGAATCAGTTCTGTAAATTTTGAGAGTCAACCTGACAGTTTAATCAGAGTCAGTTGACTCATTTAACAATAATTTTTGCGTCATATAATTATATAATTGCACAGTATAATTGTTTTGCATAATTGCATACTAGATGCTAAGGAATGAAGGGAATTTGCTTTATGTATGGGTGTGATGATATACCTGAGAGCCTCAAAAAGTGCACTCTTAGGCGAAAATGGGTAAAGTACCCACCCCTTTCCGAGATCATTAATTGTCCAAAGAGTCACCACGACTAGAAAGATTAGAAACTTGTGAATTAAAATTTTATTGTCCCATATGCCCCCCCCCACCCCGCCCTTCCCTTATACTCTTTCACAGACGAGAAATTCATAAACACACTTGGTATAGCAGCGACAGCCAGACGAAGATGATTTATTATAGTATGATTTCTGGACGCTGGTGCTCGTCAGTAACTAATTTCCAGACGTATAAGTATGCCGAGCTTAAAAGCACAGACTATAGGATGGTAGTAACCATGCTAAGACTACGCCTGAGGGCACAGCAGAAAGACGGACGGTCTCCCGAGTTTGATCTAGGTAGCCTGGCAATAACCGAGATGCAGCAGAAGTAAGCTCTTGATATCTCTAAACGGGTTAGTTGCCTCCAAGACCTAGATGACTCCAAAGCTGCCTGGAATTCCTGCAAAGAAACTATACTCGACTCTGCTGGCAGTACCATTGGCTGAGCCATGCACAAGAAAAAACCCTAAATATCCCAGGAGACCCTTTCCGTGATTGAGCTGCGTCAGAACCACCCTAAAGAATACTAAAGAACATGACAGAGCACAGACGTCTCAATGACATGCAGAATAGTCTACTGCACACAGATAGAAAGACCTTAGTTGATAGGAAAGCCAGAAATCTTAAAGATACTGCTAGGAAGGGAGACACCGGCACACTATATAGATACTTCCGTAAACTGACAGAAGAGAAACCTTCCACCATGAGCTGGGTTCAATCAGCTTCTGGTAATATGCTGATTGATGATGCAAACCGACTCTCCTGGACCAGCCACTTTTCAATGCTTCTGAACGCAAAGGCAGCTACACATCCAGAACAAGATTAGAGTCAAGCAGACATGGCCACGCCTGAGGTAGCTTCCGACCCTGTATTGCAACCGTTTACAGCCTCTGAGATCCGAAATTCTGTAAAACATCACAGCTTTGGATTCTGTAGATTGTCACTTGCTCAGGCTGATACTGGGAACTACAGTCCTACGCAAGAAATATTGCTCATTCTTTAAAAAGCTTTATTATGGTAACAGAGAGCTGTGTGCAAGTCAATGGAAAATGCAGCCCCACATTCTCAGTGAAGGTAGGCATTCCGAGGTTGCGCAGCTGCTCCCGAGCTCTTCATCCGCATGATTGACTATGTCGTGACTTGCACAACAAATTGCCTTCAATTCAGTCTTCAGTTTGGAGACCCAGTAGTTTCTGATGCTGACATCGCAAATGACATACCTTTAGTTACAGACGCCATCGGAAAAGTCGACAAAACTCGCCATGTGCTTTCAGAAGAAGCCTTGAGAGTTGATCTGCAGATCAGCTGGCAGAAACCAAAATTATGCCTGTCAAGCCCCCCATTCCCCTCTCTTGTAAAGGAAGCCAGCATCAGGAGCAACCTAATATATGTGGTTGAAGATTTTAACTACCTGGAATCAATTCTGTGGAGGGATAGTTTGATCAAAGAAGAGCTTACACCTTGAATTGCCAAAGCGTCAGCAGCTGTTGGGAGGTTGAGCAGCATTTGGCAAAAGCCAAATATAAGCCGCCACACTAAAATGTGTATTTACAACATGTTGATCAGTCCCATGCTACTGTATGGAGTGGAGATGTGGCCTACAACACAATTTATTCTAAATGCCATCAATATCATTAACATCTTCAAAGAATCAAGGGTCTTCACTGGACTGACTTCATTAGCAGCCAGATTCTCATTTCACATACTTCACAGACTCCTTTCTTGATGCAGCTATGATTGCCTTATCTTTTGGCTAACACTCTAGAAGCCAGATCATATTCTAGAACTTAAAGCAATAATAGTTTCTGAAAAAATTATTTGAGTGGCGCCATATAATAAGAAATCCTTCTCAAATAATAAGAAAAGTGACTGTCAGCATCTGTCCTCCTGTTCTTCAAAATCAAGTTGAGGGACGAGTCTAAATTCAACCAAAGAAGAAGAATGAAGATTACGATAAACAAAGGGTTAGGTAGCTAGTTTTTAAAGGACTTCCTTCATGAAAAGTTTTTGGCAAAGTCATATACCAAGATAATAAAAAATGAAGAAAATCAAATCTTTTGTGCTCTACTATTATTTGCTACAAATTGAAACAACAGACATCACGGGAAAATGGGGTTATGTTGTTGAATTACAAAATAAAATTACATGGCTATAACAAACCCAACAACTGATGCAGCAGCAGTGCTATCAATGATAAAGGGAAACTAAAAGAAAAATCCTTGACAGATTCAGGATTCAGGTTGGTACTGTAATATTGTATGACTTTGATTTTTTTTTTTTTCCTCCTAAATCAGCTTGAATTTTGACTCATTATTTTCTAATAATTCGGCATATGCCTGAAATTCCCCGTAGTTTAAAGTAAAACACAACCCTTAGCTTTCTTTTGTTGCAATAAACTTTGGGTTTTTGGTGAAACAACAAAATAGCCAGTTTTGCTAGCTTGAAAAGATATAGTGCTATGTGAATGATGGTTCAATGAATGGAACTACATTCCAAGTTGCAGACAAGTAAACCTTATTTATATTACCTTTTCATTTATGAAGAGGATAATTGACCATTTACTTGTGACAAGCTCATTGTCATCTGGAAAAAGATAACCAGCAGATATTCTGTAGGGGTAGGTCTATTGGCACTAACCTTATCCAGTGATATGATAAGACACCAATTCTTCAAAAGGGGTTATCATTTGAAAAATTGGCCAGTCTTATCCATCTTTTAAACAGAGAGCTTAATAACTGTAAAACATGGTGATTAATTAGGTCAGAGTGTTTTTTTTTTTTTAAACATCCCAGTGTGTTATCACCTAAAACAACAATGGTGGAACTGTCTATTCATCTCCCATTCTAACTATTAGTGGTGTCATTAAGGGAACAAGGCTAACCTTGGGTTACTTATCCATTAAGTATATTTAGCATATGTATAATATGCTTATATATCTAGCACATGTATAAGTAACTGCACAACATTGCTAAGCCACTCCATAGCTTACATACTCATTACTGAAACCTCATAGAGCCTGTAGCTATGGGCAAGAACGTGGCCAACAATGATAAAGCTAGACTTTAATGGAACATCAGCTTGGTCGTTAACCTGGGCACCAGACTTCAACCCTTATAAACCCAAAACGTTCATTTGGGACATAACCATCCTCATGACACTTATTACTTTGTAGCCATATATATGTTACAGTTATCAAATCTAACCAAACCCTAGGGCTTATCAAATATGACATACATTTCTAGGTAGAATACAATGTCATAAGAAAACTGTATAATGCCAAAAACTTTACTCCATCAAGTTTAGAATGGTTCTTGGATTGCTCCAATGTAAATAGACATCAAAAGCCTTGAGACTACTACAAACAGCACCCTACTGCACGAAGTCACCTGAGGCAGACACAAATAGAGCAGAGCGACGTATCAATTTCTTGACTAGATTTACCTTGAGGGTTGTTGCTCCTTGGGTACCTCACAACAAGCAAGTTTTAACCATACCTCCCGTAGTTTTCAGGCACAGCTTTATCCATGGCACTGTTACATGGCCTTGAAAAAAATAACCAAATTCATATCCCAATCTTCAAAACCAAACTCATATGGACTATTTAAGGCTTCTGAATCTATCAACACTTTGCTTACACATAGGAGGAAGAGATACAATACCATCATGCCAAGGAAAGATTCGAAAGTCTTATTTCTTGAATCCAATTTTGGTTCTTTACTGTCAAATCATATAAGAAATTACATCCAAAGGTTTAACCTGGCCTGATGTTGAAGGGAGCAACATAAATTGTGTGCAGTTTAGGCTATTCCTCTTTGGAACAGCCACTTAGGTCCTACAGTCAAGCAAGAAACTGTTGCCTTGCTTGATGCTCGAGTTAACAAGGACTGGATGAAATCTGAATCGAAGCTGACTTGGTACTCTAGCCTGATGTAATCTAATGCAAAAAAGCTATCTTACCTTCAAGTGTAATTTTAGGCAGCCTAGACTAAGGTAATTCCCATGACTTGAGTGAAATTTATGCTTTTTTTAGTAAAGACTTTTTCACAGAATTTACCTAGCATTACAAGCATAGAAATGAAATGTTGAAAAACCATAATCTTAGTTAAAGCTCAAGTCTATTCCTGTGGGTTTCATTTATGTAAGGTAAATAATTGTATTTGAGACATAGCTGCATCTAGACATAAGTACAAGCACTTTGGACTGCAGTT
This sequence comes from Artemia sp. Kazakhstan ARC1039, assembly GCA_029168905.1. Taxonomy (NCBI): domain Eukaryota; kingdom Metazoa; phylum Arthropoda; class Branchiopoda; order Anostraca; family Artemiidae; genus Artemia; species Artemia sp. Kazakhstan ARC1039. The sequence goes on from JAQQPU010002716.1 coordinate 7,493, forward strand.
AAAATTGGTTCTAGAGCATTATAAGGAGACCTGGGAGAATATTTTTGGGAATAATCTTGTGGGCCATAATCATGTTGCCATGTTTCCTCCAGTGTGTGAGAGTAGGAAGCTTCATGTGTTGTAAACGCTCTTTGAATGGCAATTGTTTGAGGCCTTTGACCATTTTGGTTGCTCTTCATTGCACTCTTTCTAGTATTGTCTTGTCCTTCTTGAAGTAGGGTAACGCCAGGGACATACCAACTTCTAGGGACGGGCATACTAGCGCCTTGCAGAGCTTCATGAAGACACTTAGGCGTCTGCCGGATATAGTTCTTTTAATCATTTCAAGAAATTAATCAGAAAAAAATTTTGCATAAAATAAGTTTTTTCAAAAAAAAGTAAAGAACTCCATTAAACCAGAAACGAACAAAAATAGAATAAAATAATCTACCAAGCATACAACTACCACAAATCAGTATCAATAAATAAATGAAACCCAAAACAAACAGAAATTAAAATAAGTCAAACACAAAACGAATAGAAATTAATCTGAGTAGGGTTCTAAACCCTATGCTTTCTAAAAGCCAGAATATAATTTGTACTTTACTGAAAAAATAATCAAATGAATTTACTGAAAAAATGTGCATTGTCAGTTTAATATACATATGCTGATATTTATTCCTTAAAATCTTGATTAATTTTTGCTTTCTTAATGTTATAAGTGAACACATTTAAAATAATTTTTTCAGTAAAGTATAAATTATATTCTGGCTTTTAGAAAGCATAGGGTTTAGAACCCTACTCAGATTAATTTCTATTCGTTTTGTGTTTGACTTATTTTAATTTCTGTTTGTTTTGGGTTTCATTTATTTATTGATACTGATTTGTGGTATTTCTATGCTTGGTAGATTATTTGATTCTATTTTTGTTCATTTTTGGTTTAATGGAGTTCTTTACTTTTTTTTCGAAAAACTTGTTTTGTGCGAAAAGTTTTTTGGATTAATTTCTGTTTGTTTTATATTGACATAATCTTTTTCAGGGAGAAAGCCTGAATCTCTTCTGAAGTTAAACAACCATCCCTTCCCTAAAAACCTTTAATACCCCCGGGTATAGCTTACAACCCTTGCCCCTAATCTTAGGGGTTTGTTTCGACCCCAAAAGGCTTATCATATGATTTTTAGACTATTTTGAATAGAATGGCTATCTCAAATTTTTACTAGACGCATTTCGGGACAATATGACGTGTGTGTAGGAGGGAGAGGGTAGCAGCCCTCTGATCAACTTAGACTCTTAACACTAGAGCGTCTGATTACCAATCCAATGAGCCCCATTTTAAGTTTATATGACCACACTTTCTACAAAAAAGAACCCTATATGTCCCCAGGCCATAACTTACAACCCTTGCCCTGAGGGCTGGGGGGATTTGTTATCCTCAAAGACATAATTTCCAGACCTTTTAACTATGCTGAACAAAATGGTCATATCAAAATGTTGATCAGAAATGCTTGGGGAAATGATGGGCGTTGGGGGGGGGGGGATTCTCCCCCTGATTACTTTCGCTTATTAAAAAGGGCAATGGTCCTCTCAATTTCCAATCGAAAGAGCCCTTTTTGAAGTTTTTACGACAACACTTTCTTTGTGACATTATATGTCCCCAGGGCATAAATTACAACCTTAGCCCTTACGGCTGTTGGGGGTTGTCATACTCAAAAACATAATTTCCAGACCCTTCAACTACGTTCACAAAATTGATGTACCAAAGTTTTTATCGGAAGTGTTTGGGGGAATGATGGTTATGGAGGGGGGGGGGAATTCATTCGCCCACCGATCCCTTTTGACTATTAATAAGGGCACTAACCCTCTCAATTCCCAATTGAATGAGTCCTTTTTGAAGTTTGTAAGACAACGCTGGCAAAGACCTAATTTCCAGAACTTTCAACTATGTTGAACAAAATGTCTATCTCAAAATTTTGATTGGATGCGTTTGGGGAAATGGTAGGCTTGAGAGGGGCTCTAGTTGTAGTTGTAGTAGGGCACTGTGCTTTCAATTTCCAATCAAATGAGCCCTTTTTGAAGTTTCTACAACAACGCTTTCTATAAAACCTTATATGCCCCCAGGGCATAACTTACAGCCCTTGCACTGAGGGCTGTGGAGGGGAGTGTCATCCTCAAAGACATAATTGCCGGACTTTTCAACTACATTGAACAAAATGGCTATCTCAAGATTTTTATTGGATGATTTTGGGAAAATAGTGGGCGTGGGAGGGGTGTTAGTTTTCCTCCAATCACTTTTGACTATTGAAAAGGGCACTAGCCCTTCGAAGTTTCTATTACAACGCTCTAAAAACACCTTGTATGCCCTCAGGGCATAACTTATAATCCTTGTCCTTAGGGGTATGTGTGGGGGGGGGGGGGTCATCCTCAAAGACATAATATCCAGAACTTTCAACTACGTTGAGAAAAATGGCTATCTCGAAATACTGATTGGATGTGTTTGGGGAAATGGTGGGCGTGAGAGGGAGGTTAGTTGCCCTCCAATCAAATTCGACTAGCTTATTAAAAAGGATACTAGCCCTTTCAATTTCCAATTGAATGAGATTTTTTTGAAGTTTCTGCGACAACATTTTCTATAAGAAAAACCTTATATGGCCCCAAGGCATAACTTACAACCTTAGCCCTGAGGGATTTGGGGGGAGTGTCGTCCTTAAGACCTAATTTCCAGAACTTTCGTCTACGTTGAACAAAATGGCTATGTCAAAATTTTGATTGGATGTGTTTAGGAAAATGGTGAGCGTGAGAAGGAGGCTAGTTGCCCTCCTATCACTTTTGTCTATTAAAAACGGCACTAGTCCTTTCTATTTCCAATCGAATAAGCCCTTTTTGTAGTCTCTACGAAAACGCTTTCTATAAAAACCTTATATGCCCCCAGGGCATAGCTCACAACCCTTACCCTGAGGGGTTTGGCGGGTTTGTCATCCTCAAAATCATAATTTCCAGAACTTTCAACTACGTTGAACAAAATGGCTATGTCAAAATTTTAATTGAATATGTTTGGGGAAATGGTGGGTGTGAGAGGGGGTTAGTTGCTCTCCATTCACTTTTGACTATTAAAAAGGGCACTAGCCCTTTCAATTTCCAATCAAATGAGTCCTTTTTGAAGTTTCTACAACAACACTTTCTATAAAAACCTTATATGTCCCCAGGGCATAACTTACAACCCTTGCCCTGAGGGCTCTGAGAGGGTTGTCATACTAAAAGACCTAATTTCCAGAACTTTTAACTATGTTGAACAAAATGAATACCTCAAAATTTTGATTGGATGTGTTTGGGGAAATGGTGGGCGTGAGAGGGGGGTTAGTCGCCCTCCAATTACATTCAACTATTAAAAAGGGCACTAGCCCTTTCAATTTCCAATTGAATGAGCCCTTTTTTCAGTTTTACGACAACGCTTTCTATAAAAACATCATATGCCCCCAGGGCATAAGTTACAACCCTTGCCCTAAGGGTTGTAGGGGGTTGTCATCCTCAAAGACCTAATTTCCAAAACTTTCAACTATGTTGAAAAAAAATGGCTCCAAATTTTTATTGTACGTGTTTGGGAAAATGGTGGGCGTGAGAGGAGGGTTAGTTGCCCTCCAATTACTTTCGACTGTTAAAAAGGCCACTAGTCATTTCAATTTCTGACCGAATGAGCCTACAACAACCTTATATGCCCCAAGGGCATAACTTACAACTCTTGTCCTGAGGGCTGTGGAGGAGGGGGGTGGTCATCCTTAAAGAGCTAATTTCTAAAACTTTCAGCTACATTGAACAAAATGGCTATCTAAAAATTTTGATTGTATATCTTTGGGGAAAAAATGGGCGTGAGAGGGGGGTTAGTTGTCCTCCAAACACTTTCGACTATTAAAAAGGGCACTAGCCCTTTGAATTTCCAATTGAATGCGCCCTTTTTTAAGTTTCTACGACAAAGCTTTCAATAAAAACCTTATATGCCCCCAGGATACAACTTATAACCCTTGCCCTGAGGGCTCTGTGGAGGTTATCATCCTCAAAGACCTAATTTCCAGAACTTTCAACTATGTTGAACAAAATGGCTATCTAAAAATTTTGATTGGATGTGTTTGGATAAATGATGAGCGTGGAGGGGGTGTTAGTCACCTTCCAATCACTTTTGACTATTAAAAAGGGCACAAGCCATTTCAATTTCCAATTAAATAAGCTCCTTTTTAAGTTTCTGCGATATTGCTTTCTATGAAAACTTTATACGCCCCCAGGGCATAACTTATAACCCTTGCCCTGACGGTTGCAGGGGGGGAGGGGTTGTCATCCTCAAAGACCTAATTTCCAGAACTTTCAACTATGTTGAACAAAATGGCTATCTCAAAATTTTGATTGGATGTGTATGGGGAAAAGGTGGGCGTGAACCTTATATGCGCCCAGGGCATAACATGTAATCCTTGCCCTGAGGGTTGTGGTGGAGTGTCCTCCTCAAAAAGATGTTTTCTATCTGGAAAGCAACTACCCTGAACAAAATGGCTATCTCAAAACTTTTATTGGATGTGTTTGGGGGAATTATGGGTGTGGGGGGGGGCTAGTTGCCCTCCAATCACTTTCAACTATTAAAAAGGGCACTAGCCCTTTGAATTTCCAATCGAATGAGCCTTGTTTGAAGTTTCTACGACAACACTTTCTATAAAAACCTTATATGCCCCCAGGTCATAACTTACAACCCTTGCCCTGAGGGTTGTGGGGGAGTTTCCTGCTCAAAACATAATTTCTAACTGGAAATCAACTAGGCTGAACAAAATAGCTATCTCAAAATTTTGATTAGATGTGTTTGGGGAAATGGTGGGCATGGAGGGGTGTTAGTTACCTTCCAATCACTTTCTACTATTAAAAAGGGTACAAGCCACTCCAATTTCCAATCAAATGACCCCTTTTCAAAGTTTCTATGACAACTCCTTCAATACAAAGTGCCCTGGTCTAAAACCAAAAAAAATAATACTTTGTGCCAACATCGTTCTTTACTTAGGCAGTGCTATTGCGCTGCCTATGATTGGAGGGCAGACAACAATACAGATTTTGCATGGGTGCAGAACCTAACTTCACAATCAACAATGACCCCAAGATCTCTTTCTTCATAGACTGACAAAAGGGGATTATCTTGGAGATGGTACTACTGTTGTGTATTGTGATTGCCAAAGTCAATTACATTGCATTTACTACTACTACTACTACTAACAACTCACCGCAGCACCAAGCCGCCTAAGGCCAACACAGCTACGCACGCTCCTCCTCCATCCCAATCTATTCAAAGCCTCCCTTTTTACATCCACCAATGAAGTTCCCATTTCCTTTAAATCTTTCTTTATGACGTCCTCCCACCCCAGACGAGGACGACCTGCTTTCTGTTTAAACCTAGACGGTTGGCCGAAAAGAACAATCTTCGGAAATCTGTCATTCTTCATCCGCACAACGTGCCCTAGCCACCTCCACCTTTCTTTCATTATAGCCCTAGAGAGCGGTATTGAACCACATTTTTTGTATAGCCTGTTGTTTGAAATACGGTCAGTCAGCCGGGTACCCAGAACAATCCTTAAGTAATTTCTCTGCAAAACATCTAGCAAATCTTCATCCGCTTTTCGGAGCGCCCAGGCTTCAGAGCCATATTTGACCACTGTCATCACTGTAGCTTCTAATATTCTAATCTTGGTTTGCAGACTTATCTTCCTATTCTTCCAAACTTTTTTTAACTGTGAAAAAACACCCTGAGCCTTGGCTATTCTACTTTTGAAATCTTCACTACTCCCACCATCTTTACTAATAATACTACCAAGGTAAGTTAAGCTGCCCACTTGATCAATCTTTTCATTACCCAACGTCACCTTTTCATCTTCACTTATTCCTAGCCTTAGTGACAGTCTTCTTAACATTAATTTACAAACCTATTCTAGCACCCTCAACTCGCAAAACCTCTAAAACTTCATTCATTTTGCTCACACTTTCATCTAGGATGCTTAAATCATCAACATAATCTAAGTCCAGGAGAATTTTTCCTCCCCATTTGATTCCATGGTCTCCCATTGCCTTTACTGTGCTCCTTAAGACAAAGTCCATCAAAATAATCCATATAAAGGGGGATAGAACACAACTTTGCTTAATTCCTGATTTAATACAAAACCAGCTGCTAACCTCATTTCTTACCTTAACTGCAGCAGTATTATTCTCGTACATAGCACTAATCACTTTAATGTATTTGTCTGGTATACCATACAAGGATAAAACCTTTAGTAAAGCTCTTCTATCAACAGAATCGAAAGCTTGATCATAATCTATAAAACTGAGGACCAAAGGTGTTTGAAAACTCAGGCACTTTTCAATTATTAACGTAAAAGTGAAAATTTGGTCAACACATCCTCTATCTTTTCTAAAACCGCACTGTTCTTCTCTTAAAACTTTGTCTACAGCATCTCTCAGTCTAAAAAATATCATATTGCTAAGTAATTTACTACCTACAGAGACCAGACTAACCCCTCAATAATTACCACACTCACTTTTATCACCTTTCTTATAAAATGGCTTAATTAAGGTTTTCTTAAAATCGTCAGGTACTTCCCCCTTTTCAAAAATCATATTCATAATCTTCAGTAACTTATTTCTAACCTCAGAGCCGCCATATTTAAGAAACTCATTAACCACCCTATAAGCACCTGGAGCCTTATTATTATTTAGCCCTTTTAGTACTGTCGCTAATTCCTCCTCACAAAACAAATCTTCCTTCACATCCAAGGTATCACAAACTTTTTCATTTTCCTCTATACCTCTTCCTCCAACTCTATCTCAGTTAAGTAAATTCTCAAAATGTTCGGCCCATCTCTCTTTAGTTTTTTCCTTATCGCTAATTGCGGCTCCATTCCTATCTTTAACTGGGCCAAGTCCGCATTGACTACTCCCTCTCAATTTGTTAATATGCCAGCACAATGTTTTACTATTATGCCGTCTAGCTGCATCTTCCAGATCACTTTTTCACTAATTACATGGTATTTATCACCAATGAAAGAGAGGAGCCATGTATCAGTCAAAGTCCCAAGAATATCAAGGTCTTTTTGGATAGATTGCAGGTCAGAGGGTGTAGCTGCTTTACCAAAAAGTTTTGAATTGTCAGCATAAAGAGTGAGGAGGTTTGAGGGAAGATTAGGTGCATCATTTATATAGAAGTTGAAGAGACCCGGCCCAAGAACTGTCCCCTGGGGAACGCTGCTTAAAACAGTTGTAGAAGAGGAGAAATGAGGGATACCTTGAGAGTTTATGAACTCTTACAGCTTGTGTTCTTTCTGAAAGGAAACTTTGGATCCATTTGACAATAACATCATCAACAGCTGCTGCTTTTAGTTTTGTGATGAGGAATTCATGACAAACCCTGTGAAGTGAGTTTGAGAGGTCAAGGAACACCATGTTGACAGGGACATCTTTATCCAACAATGATGTAACATACTCATATGTCTGTATTAGACTAGTATCAATGAATCTTAAAGATCTGAAGCCATGTTGAGTGGAAGTAAGAATGTTGTTAATTTCCAAGTGCTGAATTAGAGCTCTATTGACAAATCTCTTGAGCACCTTTACAACTGCAGAAGTGATGCTGATGGGACAGTCATTTTCTGTATGATCTTTGTGGCCTTTTTTGTGAATTGGTGTGATATAGGATGTTTTCCAATCAGACTGTAGTTCTCCATTTTGAAGGGGCAGCTGGAAGAGTCTAGACAGGGGAGAAACTAAGAACATTTCAGCACACCTTAAGGAGCCTTGGGTGTATCCTATCTGAGCCCTTGGATTTGTTAACATCAAGATTATAAAGGCTAGGTAAAATCATTTCTTCAGTAATTGACAATTTAGGCATTGGATCAGATATTTAATATGATGGTGCTGGAGGGATAGTTGGACAAGATTGGATGGTGAAGGCAGATGCAAACAGGGTATTCAATACATTAGCCTTATCTACTGGCAATGAGTGGAATACTTTATTATACTTTAGACAGTAGTATAATATAATAAGGTTCAGTCCAAAGTGGGGACTAAATTATTTGTTAGACATTATAAAATTAAACAGTAGTTGAGTTCGGATAAGGAAACTTTCATGAATTAATCAGAGCATAAATTAATGCCCGGGAAAAATATTTAAAGCTTTGATTTGAACTTATTCTCCTTTTTCTAGGACTTAGAATATTGCATAGAAGATCAAACCTTTCTCAACTGTGAAAAAAATCTGTTCATTAATGTTGGTTTCAGACTGCTTTTCTAAAACTCTTAAGTTTTGTAAACACAATTTCAATGATTTGAATAGGAATTAGACCATATTCAGAAGTTTCTCAGATTTAAGACACATTTTTTTACAAAAACTTTATAAATCAGAATTTAGCAAAGAAGTAATGTTTAAAACCCTTTCCATGGGTCCATTTGAACTGTAAACCTCTTTCCAAAAGTTTTATCTTCATAACTCACTTTTTCTATGTTTGTCAATGGTCAGTGCCTTTTAGAGGGTGTATGATTGGAGGTAGATGATGTATAAGACCTTCCAGCACACAATTTAGGCTATGTCTCTTCTTGAAAATTTTATTCACCTAACTCAACTAATTTCTAAGATAGTGAAAAGCCTATTATCAGAATTTTATTTTAGCCTATTATCAGAATTTTATCTATGGCGCCATCATGGGTGGGGTGCATTGCCAGAGTAGCAACTAGTATGTTGAAAAGAAGCATAAAATAAAGGATCTAATGGTACTACTTTTATTTTATTAAGATGTTTCCTATAGAAGA
>JAQQPU010002716.1:16526-29422 GCA_029168905.1 Artemia sp. Kazakhstan ARC1039
CTGCATGTTATAAAGTATAAATTTCATTGTTTTAGTGTTTTCTTTATATATTCCAATGGCTGCATTTGAGATCATCAGTGAGGGTAGGGAGATGCATTGTCAGAAAAGTGACCATGGTATTTGATAATGCAAAAATTAAGGAATTTAATGATACTACTTTTATTTTATTAGCATGTTTCCTTTAGAAGTGGTCAAACAATAAAAATATACCAAGTTAGGTGATTACAAACTTTCATGAAGGAATACAGTACCTAAAATATACCCTGGATAGATTTTATCAAGTAACTATGTTTACCCTTTCCTTATTCCTAGGGCTTAGAAGATTACATTGATGACAGCTATTTAGGGAAGACCAGGGTTGACCCAGATGCAATTTTTAAAATGGCATATTTTCTAAGCTATTGTTTTTTCTCCAGTTCAGACTGCCCCATAAAATGTATATCCAAAAGGACAACCTTCAAGATTTTTTCCAAATTTTGTCCAAAAAGTAAAAAGACGTTTCATTTTCTTAAAGTGTTAAAAACAGCCCCTACCCACAGAGCCAGATTCGATGGCTCTATTTTTGATTCAGACACCATGCTAAACCTTTAGATTTGATTTTTTTTTTTTTTTTTTCTCATGAAAGATACCTTGAAATCACAAAAGCTTCATTGACAATTTTGATCTGAGCCATGTATAAATATCTCTGCTATGCTTGTCAATCATAAATGTCACTAAAACTAAATTGTTGGCTTCCATTAAATCAAACAGTTTGTGGTAACAAACTGTAAGTAAGGAGCAACCTGGCTCAATGGTAACCGAAACTCTAGAAAACGGTATTTTGATACAAATAGATACATCAAAAGAATCAGATTTTAATGCTGATTTCAAATACATAAGTTTCATCAAGTTTAGTCCTACCCATCAAAAGTTACGCGCCTGAGAAAATTTGGCTGATTTTCGAAAAAAGGGGAAAAGACCCCCTAAAAGTTATAGAACCTTAATGAAAATCACACCATCACATTCCACGTATCAGAAAACCCTACTGTAGAGGTTTCAAGCTCCTATCTACAAAAATGTGGAATTTTGCAGTTTTTGCCAGAAGAAAGATCACAGGTGCATGTTTATTTGTTTTTTTTTTCTTTCTTTTCCCCACGGGTGATCGTATCGACCCAGTGGTCCTAGAATATCGTGGGAGGGCTCATGGACTGGAAATTAAAAGTTCTAGTGCCCTTCTTAAGTGACCAAAAAAATGGAGGGCAACTAGGCCCCCTCCCACTCTCATTTTTTTCCCAAAGTCACCAGATCAAAATTTTGAGATAGCCATTTTGTTCAGCATGTTCGAAAATATTATAATTATGTCGTTTAGGATGACTTAATCCCCGAAGTTCCCAGGGGGAGGGCTGAAAGTTATGAACTTTACCCAATGTTAACATATAGTATTGGTTATTGGGAAGTATACAGACGGTGGTAGTGGGGGGTTGGGTGGGTCGGGGGTTATTTGGGAGGATCTTTCCATGAAGGAAGTTTTCATGGGGGAAGGGACATTGCTATGAAGGGGACGCCAGACTTCCCAGGATTATTTAAAAAAAGATCAGAAATAAAATATAAAAAAACAAGTTTTTCAACTGCAACAGCAGCAACATCAAAACGAACAGAAAATAATACATATATGATTGGGTTATGATTTTGCTCTTTAAGCCAAGTACTTTATAAGAGTACTTTTTAAGCCAAGTGCTCTTTAAGCTTTAAGTACTTTCATAAGAGCTATTTATTCTAATTAACGGCCTTTGTGATTAAGCGGTCATTTTTAAAGAATTGGAACAAAATTCGAACTTTCGCTTAAAGAGCAAGGTATTGACTAGCGGGCGAACCCCCTAATATACGTATTAAAAATATATGAATATAGAAGTTTGTTATGTAAGTTAATTCGTAAGTTACGTATATTTATTACTAATAAAAACGTTGGTAAATAAAATTAAACAAGTTTCGAGAAAGCCATTTAACCAAACAAAAGTAAATTAATATGCAAATCTTGTTTTAATTATTCATGTACGGTGAGCCAAGATCAAAACCTGCATTTATTAAAAAACGTTCAAAAATTAAATAAAAAAAAACAAGTTTTTTTAACTGAAAGTAAGGAGCGACATTAAAACTTAAAACGAACAGAAATTATTCCGTATATGAAAGGGGCTGTCCCCTCCTCAACGCCTCCCTCTTTACGCTAAAGTTTGACTTTCTCACAACTCTATTTTTTTAAACAATGAAAAACTTTAGCGTAAAGAGCGAGGCGTAGAGGAGGGGACAGCCCCTTTCATATACGGAATAATTTCTGTTTGTTATAAGTTTTAATGTCACTCCTTACTTTTAGTTAAAAAAACTTGTTTTTTTTTATTTTTCGGATTAAAGGCTTAGTTGTTCTCCATATCTCTGCAATGGAGCAATGCATGACACAAAACATCAATAGGATCAAGAAGTTCACTATCATTACTTTTGACTTGACAATTCCCAGCAACCCTCCATTCATCTTTTTTATTGTCTTTTTTACATTAGAACCTTAAATTGCATTGGCCAGCGAGATAAAGCAATGCTGAACCTCAAAGATGGTGTTTACTTCAGGATTTCTTGCTTGTTCTCTTTCCTCTTTTTCAGGTGTGTTAGTGGATATGTGGGTGCAATCCCTATTGCAGACCTGTTGCTCCAAAACAGTCAAGCTAATGAAATAAGGTTTTTAGGTACCACAGCTACCAGTCTGTCTGCAACTTCAGAGGGTAAGAAACCTGGATATAAGAGACTATTCCTGCTTAAAGGGGCAATTCCCTGTTGCAAAAAAAAAAAAAAACAGAAAAAATGTTTCCCAGACTAGATTTTCTAAGAAGAGGCTATGAAGTAAGCACTGCCACTTCACAGGCTGAAATTTGTTGCCCCAGATTGATATAAAGACATTTGTCAGTGCATTCCAAAATGTGTGCATCAACCCCTAATCATGGTATCTAGCCCAACCCATGCAACAAAAAAGTGATTTGAAAAAAAATTCAAATAGATGGTGTTCAATTATCTGCTCTAGAATATTCTTATTCAATCTACTTTTCTCCTGAAAAAATGTTGATAAAATTCAGCAAACTGGGCCAGTTTATTAAACCCTAAACAGCTGAGACCTTTGAAAAAATTCTTATGTTAAAAGTCACTTTTTTTGCAAAATAGGAAACAAATAGCTGCATGTATTTAGTTCTAAACTGGTTTGAAAAAAAGGCACTAGATGCCACACCTTCCATATTTTTTTCAGGTTTTTTCCTAAGCCACTAGGTGTCCATACTTGTTTGTCCAGACCAAATCTGTGTCTGAGTCAATCCTGGTCTTTCCTACCCAGAGGTGCAGCTAAAGCAAGGGGGGCTCCCCTCTAAAGTTTCAAGGTGTCAATGCACAGTGCTGACACCTTAGAATTTAGCTTATGTTTTTAGTTTAGTTTAGCTTTTCTATATAGAAAAGCTAGTCATTACTTAGAAATGAATCAAAATTTCCAAAAAAAGATCATTTCTTGTGTAGGTATGATAAATTATAAAATACGTTTTTCTTTCATTTTAAAAATTTTGGGAAGAATTACCTGAATTCTATTACAGAACTGTTTTCATTTGTCTTTTTCCTCTTTGGATACACAATCTTAAGTATGTAGATAATATTTCAGTAGAACTGTCAAGTAAATAATTTGAAAAAGTAAGTATAATAATAAGTAATCCTTCTTTTAATATACAACTTAGAGTAGTTCCAGAACCACATGTCTACACTTCTCCAACTACTAAGTGGCAAGGGGTTGGGGTCAGGGGTATAATTTGCTATGGGGCAGAGGGGACAACTGCCCCTACCAGACCTCAGTTTCTCCCCAAACTCCAGTTTGCCTCCTCCCCAAGCTGAAATTTTTTTTCTCCAAAAATGTTGTCAAAACTAAGATAAGCTGGCATAATTCAAGCATCCACTGAAATAGGTCAGTTTTCTTTAGTATATTTTTACCTTCTTATTATATGGGTTGTTTTTCAGTTTTTTCTATCGTTTTCACTTGATTTTAGAAAATTAGCTCCAAATTTGACCCCCCCTCCCCCACCCTCCAGGATTTTGACAAAATTACGCCATTCGTTTTTGGTATGGGTTTAGTGATCTACTAAGAATATTGTTGCAAACCATGAACAGGATGACCTGTATTCCATTTTGAATCAAAATGCTTTACAAAATACCTTCTGAGGACATGCTTTAAAAAATGAGTGAATCACATTAAAAAAAACAGTGAAATTATTTGAAAAAGATCATATTGAAGGGACAAAACCATGATTGAAAAAAAAACAAGCAGGAATCAAACACAAGCCACTCTAACTTGGAGTCCAATGCTGTACTAACAGAACCACGCCTCTAATAATTTAATTTGATATATTGGTGTTTGTACCTCTATTGCATAGCTTATTAAGGGGGCTTGGAGGAGGAACATACAGAAAGGTGTTTCTGCAAACCTTCAAGAGTTTTTGACCATAATTATTACAATGATGATATTGTTTCATACTTCCAAGCTTTTCTACTTAAAAAGTGGCACCAAAAGTGTTGTTTTCAGTGCTATATTACACTTACAGATGGTATAATTGATAAAAATCACATAGATATGAGCAATAGCTTTCAAATGAGTCATTAAATGTCAATCTAAAAAGTTCTGGTAGGCCACTAGCCCCCACTTTTCCACTTGAGACATGACACCAAAAGTGCCATTTGGAACTTGCTGATGGTACAATTTATAGGAAGGACATAGATATGAGCAATATCTTTTATGTGAGCTATTGAAAATCTCTCTAAGATACCTACAATACCAATATGCCCAATAACAATACACCCATACCAATATGCATGATATCAATACATCTAATACCAATACATCATACAGCCCTTTTCCCAGGGACTATGGAGGGTCATATCATAACCAAAACCATACATAGCAGACCTTTGAACTATGTTGAACAAAATGGTTATCTCAAAATTTTGATTGGATAACTTTGGGGGTAGGGGACCTTTAGGGGGAGGGGTGGGGGCTCATTGCCCTTTAATCTTTTCGGTCACTTAAAAAAGGCACTAGCAAATTTAATTTCCATTCAAATGAGCCATTAAACATCTCTCTATTTTCTCTATGATGTTCTGGTCATTCATTAGCCCTGGTGAAAAAAGAGAAAAAAAAGGAGACACATTAGTGCTACCCATGCCAAAAAGTGATCTTCCTTGGTGTTCAAGGTGGAGGACTGTAATTGTCCTACTAAAGCTTTTCAACCATGCTGATTCCAATGGCGCACTTTTATTTTGTGCTGACATCATTTCCAAGGGGTTTCAGGCTCTTTTCCAAAATTACCAAAAAAAAATTTTTGCAATAAACTTTTACTTTTAAGATTAATTGAAACAATAGTTACCATTCCTGATTCAGTGTCTGATGACAATTTTTTTTTCACTAGGCAGTTTTTTTTAAAAACATGTATTTAACTTTTGGTTACTATGGGCTGTGGCTTGCTCTTTACTATGTTGCAGCTACCACTGCAACCATGATTACTTTTTTGACATTTACTCATAGCACAAGAAACAATTAAATTTTCACTTATCTTATTTAGAAGACTCCTTATTTGAAATGGCAAAAATAAAAAGAAAAATGATGTATTGTCTTGTGTTGTATTTATTAAAATACCTAATTATCAGGTTATTTATTAGTACTGTTTTCATATTACAATGCAGCATGGTATTTGTAATAAAATTAAATTGATCATCAATAACATAACATAGCTTCTGTAGGGTTGGGGGTTTCAGTCCCTTATTTCATTGGTTCTAGTTTTTGGAAATGTAATTCCTAGGCTATTATTTCAGTATATTTAGAAAGTTTTAATAGAGGGGCTCTTGCTATCTTGGAAAGTAACTAAGCTATGTGAATGCAACTTTCAGGAATAAATCAAGGGCATAAAATATACCCTAGGATTGGGATATCAATTTATCATCTCTCCAATTCATAATTTCTAGGGCTCAGCAGATTGCATAGATGACAGGACTATATCATCTATTTAAATTTTAACATAAAATATTATGCTTTAATTTTGGGTTTTCATTCTTTTTCAATGGCTTTAGTTTTTGAAAATAAATTTCTATTATTTTAGTAGGATTTTAAGCCCATACCGATTTTTTTTTGTCTAAATTTAAGAATATATTGTCAAACCTTTGAAACCTTATAAATCAGAATCAAACAAAGGTGTAAGACACTTTTGGGCACTATGTCTGTTTCTGAAGTTTTCAGTTTTATAATGCAAAGATTTAACATGCCTTTAGAGCTCAGTTGCCTTAGAGCAGGAATGAGTGAAGGTAGGTATTTCAAAATACCTTCTCATGTGACCATTGAGGTTTTGGATTCCTTCCTGAGAGTTTCATTCACCCTTTTTGACTACTTACCAAGATAAGACAAAGCCCTCATTTAAAATTTTGCCTAGGATCTTAAGTCAAATCAAGGCTGCTTTCCTAAATTTAATTAATAGATTTTTCAAATCCTTAAAACCTTGTGTCACAATTGAGCAAAGGTTAAAATTCTACTTTGCTGCTTTTAGCTATCTTGGCAATCTTTAAAAATCTGCATGTTATAAAAGTGAAATGTTGCAAAATAGATCTTCTGCTTATATGAAGTACAAATAAATGGTCTTCAGCTTCACAAGTTTTCTTAATCCCAATTTATAAGGTTTTAAAGATATACAAATACATTTCCTAAATTTTGAGAAGAAAACCATTAGGCCCGTTTTTAAGCACTAAGATCTTACATCTAAGATCTTACATCTTTCTGCAAAGATTAACGTTCTTTAATTCATCTTTGTTCTAAGATCTTACAGCTCACTGATGTTAGCAAAAAGTGTGAAGACCGCCACTGTTTTGCCATATATTGACTTACAAACAAAGTGAACATACTACTTGATGCCTTTTTTATGCTCTTTACAAATATAATAATCATTTTTGTTGGAAATGAATTTTACCACCACCCCTATATATACCATTTCAGGGTATATATTTACACATTAGGGGGGGGGGGGGGGGTAAAGTTTAAACCTACCTCTCATTTGCATCAGAAATAAACTTTACCCCCAACCCCTAATGTGTAAATATATACCCTGAATTGGTATATATAGGGGTGGGGATAAAATTCCACTAACCCAGCAAATCTCCACTAACCCAGCAATATCTGCTTCTTCATCTTTTAAGAGCACTTGGATATTTAGAAGTTTGTTTGTAAGAAAATCAACATTGCTAGGGATGAAACGCAGGGTATTATTATTTCAAGGCTTTTGTGACTGGTTGTCCAGAGGCAGAGGTCCTGTAACTGTGACTTTGTTTGACAAAGGCAGGGTAGATGTTGATTCAGAGATGGCGCTGATGAAGCTCAATTTGCTCAAACTGTCACATGAAAAGAAAGATTCACTAAGTTCATTTTCAGTTGATACACTAGTATTAACAGTTGAAGTTCTACAAAGCAAAGAGGATAACTGCAAGAAATCAGGGCTATTTACAGGAGGTGAGGGACAAACTGTTATATCTCTGTTGTGGATGGGTTCAGGGCTGGCTTTGTAACTTTCCAACTGCAATGAGCTGGAACGTTTTTTGTCACAATTTGGCCTTTGAAAATGATGAGATCTTTTTCACCAGAGTTTATTTGCGTTTTTAGTGTATCTATGAGAGTATTATGTTTATTATGCTCAGCCTTTGATCCATCACCACAAAACTGAATATCTACACAGAGTTCATGAGAACAGTTAATGATTTTCCTCTTGATGTCTACACTGGGAACAGAGAAGAGGATAGGTGGTGGGCGTGCATTTACAGACTGTGAGTTTGCAGGGATGGGAAGTCTTTTCACATTTGAAATTTGAATGCCTTGGAGTTTGTAATTTTGGCTGAGGTATGACTGGATGTAGAGTTGTTTATCTGATTGTGATGGGATACCATATGCAACTATGTTTAGAGCTCTATGTTGTCTATCCTGCTCTTCAGCAAAAAGGTGCTGAACCTCACAATTGAGATGTTGGACAAAATCAGTACTTGGCCAGGCAGTCACTTGTTGCACAAGGGTTTTGATTTCAGCACGCACATCAGAAATTGAGCATTTCTTAGCGACCTGATGTTCAAGATGTGAAGTGATGTTATTAGTCAACTAGTTGGAAAAATTAAGTTTTGTTGGGGAGAAGTTATTAGTCAACTAGTTGGAAAATGAAAGTTTTGCTGGGGCAATTTACTGTCAACTAGTTGAACAACTAGAAACAACTAGAACAACTAGAAACAGAAGAAGTTACAGCAGCAACTCTATAAGAAAATTAAAACAAATTTTCTTGTGAATTATTATCGCTTTTAATCAGCAGTTATACCAAACCAATCCTGCTCAACTCATCCTCAGGGCTATACTGTGGTGTTCTCCTCCCCATAGTATAGTGCAGACGGTTTGATATCATTCCATTTTCCCTTCTTGCTTTAGTTTTGTTTTTCTCTGTTTAAAGCTTTTTCCAATAGGCAATGTTTAGAAGTCCTCCAAAAAAAAATGTCCCCCCAGATCCCAAATCAAATTCCAGTGAATGTGCCATAGTGAAAGATACCCATCTTGGCTGGTCAAGCACACTTTCTCAAAGTTCAAATGATAGCTCCAATTCGGAGAATAGGACAATGATAATTGTAGGGGCTAATGTAACCATAAATGATGATAATGGGTTTCAAGAGGTCCTCTCTAGAAGTTCTAAAAAAAGGAAAAAAATCTCCCCAATTAAAAGCATTTCCCCTCTCCCTGCCCAAGATCCTCGCTCCAAAAACTTAGGAATTTACCTTAAAATTACTCCCACTACCCCCTTTGAAATAAAAATGATCACTGCAATAAGAGTTGCAATTTTTAAATTGCTAAAATCAATGTTCTCTCTTAACATTAACCATGATGGATCTCTGCTAATAGCTGTAGAAGATCAGAAATCAGCAGATACAATAATTAACCTTAAATCCCTTCTGAATACCCCAATTATTGCATCTAATTGGAACCCAAAACAATCACCAACAAAAATAGTAGTTTATAATGTTCCCCCAGAGATATCTACTCAGGAGTTAAAAGAAGGCCTTTCAGATAGGGCTGGAAACACAATCCCAGTTGAGGATGTTACCCAACTTGGAAAACCCAACTCTAATGGCCTAAAAACTAGTAGATCCTTCTTATTCACACTGAAGGATAAAATTGATATCCCAGAAAAATTATTCCTATTTGGGCAAATCAAACCACACAAGGAATACAAACCTAAGCCTATTCAGTGTCAGAAGTGTTTCAAACTGGGACACACAACAAACAAATGCAATGAAATTCTCCAAGAGTGTAGTAATTGTAAATCTGTCCATCCTAAAGAGCTGACAACTTGCAACAACACTCAGCCTACATGCATCAATTGCAAAGGCCCACATGAATCTACAAATAAATCATTATGCCCTGCATACAAGAAAAGAGCTCTAACACTCCAAATATCAACAGAGAAGGCAATCCCATACCCCTTTGCAGCAATGGAAGCAAATGCTGCCCAACAATACCAAATAAAGCCTGTAATGAAACCAACCAAAACCCCAAGGTCAAATGCCCCCAATGCATCAACCACCCCATATAAAACACCATCTTCTAAGCCCCCTAGCTCAAATCCCTATCAGAAGCAATCACCAAGCCAACAAGCCTCCTTGTCCGGTGAGATGAGGCCAGCCTGGCCCTCCCTCCCAAGAAGAAACAAACCAGAAACACTACCAGGAATCAATCCATTAACCAACAAACAGGATGCACTACGAAAAATGCAATCCCCAAATATATGCTTATTCATTCTAAACTGTAATGCAGTTCAGGCCATGAACATACATCAACTACAGAAAACAAAAATTATTGCAGAATTGGCAAAAATTTACATCCCAGATGATATGCTCATTCAAGCAAAAAAAGATCTTGCTTTACTATTAACAAAGCTGAACATTGATACACATTCATATGAAGAATAAATCAACAACACAACATTTATCAATACTCCAATGGAATGTAAGATCACTCACAGAAAATAAGCTAAATGAACTAACATCATTTATGAATAATAATTCAATTAATATTGCTTGCCTCCAAGAAACTCATTTAACCCAAAATCAACAAATTCAGTCTCTGGGATATACTATCCTGAGAAAGGATAGATCTTCAGAGAGAAAAGGAGGTGGTGTAGCTTTATTAGTTAATAATAATATAAAATTTTGTGGCATCAATTTTCCAGATTTTGAAAATGATGTTGATGTAATTGGTATAAGTGTTTGGCTGAATAATTTAAAAACCTACATAATAAGCTTTTATAACCCTAATGGCCAAACTACAGATGCCAAGGATTTCTTTAATTATATAAATAATTCTAATATGTTAAAAAATATCATTATTTGTGGAGATTTCAATGCCCACAGCCTTTTGTGGGGGAATAAACCAGCAAATAAAGCTGGTAAATTTATTGAGCATATGACTTCAAATAATAATGAATTAGTTGTTGCTACCCCTCCAAACCTGAATACTTATTTCAACCCCAAAAGTGGCAATTTCTCCACAATTGACCTACAAATTGTGTCTTTAAATTTTTTGAACAAAATTTACATAAATAAAATTGATAGTCTATGTACAGACCACTTTGCTATAGTTTGCTCCCTAAATGAACCTGCTGAAACTGTATCTCATACATCCAAATATATCAACACTAAAGCAAATTGGTCTATTTTCCAAAATAAGCTAAATGATGAAATTACAAGTTTCACCCAAAGTTCATGCATTTCTAAGACAACAGTTGACACACATGCTGAAGCATTGACATCTTTACTAATAAATACAGCTAATCATGCTATCCCCAGGACAACACCTAAGAAAACATTCCCTAAACAAATTCCTAAAGCATGGTGGACAAATGAGTGCCTAAATAAATGGAGGATAAAAAAGGCAGCTGGGACAGAATTTATAAAAAAAACCAACACCTACTACATATTTAAAAAAAATTACAAGCAGAATCTAATCTAAAAAGGACTATAATAGATGCTAAATATAAATACTGGAATAATTTCGCAAATAATCTCTCCAGAGAAACAAATGAGCCAATTATACATAAAGTCATAAGCCACATATGTGGGAAAAAGACTTCTCCCAACCCACTCCTGTATGAGCTTATACATAATAATACCCATTATGACAATGATAATGAAAAGGCTAACCTATTTGCAACTCTTTTTGTTAATAAGCTAACATCAAATAATCAAAGCAAGCTGTCCACAATTCCTATGAACCCAAGTTACCAACCACGCCCAGGATCCGAGTACATAACTAATCCATTTTCAATCCAGGAATTGAATAATGCAATACATCATATTAGGTCCAAAACTAGCAGTAGCTATGACAATATACACCCTACATCAATAAAGAATCTCACACCTTCATACAAACAAGAACTGCTAAATTGTTATAATCACGCTTGGGCATCTTCTAGGTTCCCCAATATATGGAAATGTTCGTCCCTCCTACCAATCCTAAAGAAAAATAAACCAAAAGATAACCCTGAGACTTATAGGCCCATAATGATTACACCTGTGATGGGGAAAATAATGGAGAAAATGATTTATCACAGACTCCTCTGGTTTGTTGAGAAAAATAACATGATCCCACACACTCAAACTGGATTCAGGAAATACCACTCCTCAACAGATGCTTTCATTTTGCTAACAAATGCAATAAATGAATCTTTCTCAAAAAATAATATCCTAGTGGCAGCTTTCCTAGATTTTGAAGGAGCTTATGACAATGTGAACCACCAAATCCTTTTAAACAAACTTGCAAACCTTGGAGTACCTCCTAAGCTAGTATCCTTTATTAAATCCTTCATAGAAGTGCGAAGTTTCATTGTTTGTGTTGGTTCAGCCTCTTCACCCCAAAAGACAATATCCAAAGGCCTACCTCAGGGAGCAGTCCTCAGTTGCCTCCTTTTTGCCCTATATCTCTGGGACATGAACCTACCCCACACGAATCTACAATATGCTGATGATCTGGTGCTATGGTCATCTGGCAACACCTTTCAGATAGCACAGTCAAATCTGCAAAAGTCACTTTTCCAGTTTGAAAAATTCTCTCAACATTCAGATTTACCCATTGCACCCACCGAGTCAAAAATAATTCAATTTCACCGGAAGCGAAACCATGTTAATGCAAAACTAACTCTAAATAAAACAACTATTCCAGAAGATAATAATATTAATTACCTAGGTCTCATGCTTGACCAAAAACTTAATTTCCACCTCCACATTTCAAACACAATAAAAAAATGTTATAGAAAAGCAAATATACTAAAAAGACTTCTTTCCACACCCTGGGGTTGTAAGGAGAAAACCTTACTCCAGTTTTATAAATCACATATAAGACCCCATATTGACTATAGGCTCATTGTCTATGGTGCATGTGCAAAGACCCAGATGCAAAAAATTGAAACAACACAAAATGATATAATACGTCTCATATTTGGTCTTAGGAAACCCACAAGCACCAAGTTTCTGCTTATGGAGAGTGGATTAACAACAATAAGGGAGAGACGTAGCTTTCTCTTGATAAAACATCTTACAAAAATTGAATCAAATAGCTCACACACATTACATAATTGGTTAAGAAATCCAGCCATGTATAGAGGTATTGCAGATGAGTATGCCAATATTCAAAAGAAGTTCCCTGTACCAGCAAAGTCTATTGCACCTACTTTCCCCCAATCCCCTCCATGGAATTGGTCATTTCCCATAATAAATACTGAATTTTCAAAATGGAATAAAGATTTAACCCCCATTGCTTTTGTCCAGAAAAAATTTGCAGAACTTAA
>JAQQPU010002716.1:29432-64462 GCA_029168905.1 Artemia sp. Kazakhstan ARC1039
TTCTAAACTGTTAAAATACTTCAAACACCACAAAATCCCACTATCAGTCAAGAGCCTAGCCATCTATACCTGCACACAGAGCATAGAAATTGACATCTATCATCTTATATTTGAACTCCTAGAGTCGAAAGATCTGCTGAAAGATATCTGAATATATCTAATAAATATGAGGCAATCAAGCCAGTAGCTCTGTAGCCCACAGAGTGAAGCAGAAGGAAAAGGGCTAAATAGTTTTTACTGAAAAGCCCGCCTGCTGTTAAATAGAAGAAGAAATTCTGCCAAAACTTACTACAATATCTGTTACCAAAAGTATGTTGCAGATATCTGGTTTTCAGTGCTTCACTAATCTGGGGCAACCAAACTGCAGAAGAGGAGTTGGTATTTATGTCAGGGAAGGTTTCCAGGTTAGTCTTATTAACCATTTAATTTTCAATGTACCCTGGGTGGAAAGTTTATGGCTTGATATTGCTCTTCAAGAAAATAAAAAAACCTGTATTGGGTGTGTATACAGAAGCCCTAGTGCACCCAGTCTTAATGATTGTGAAATACAGCTTAAAACTATCATTGATGAAATGGCATCTACAGTATCATCTGATTTAATAATTATTGGTTATTTCAACTTCCCATTAATAGAGTGGGTTGTTGTTCTTGGTCATGTAGTATCTAATAATGGAGATTCACCATTTGTGTCTTGCTTATCTGATAACTTTCTTCACCATTTGTGTCTTGCTTATCTGATAACTTTCTTCACCAAATGGTTGATAAGGCATCATGGCAACCAGAATCCTTCCTTGTTGGATCTTGCAATGTTGAGCAATCCAGATTCCCTTATCAGAAATGAATTTCTTCCTCCAGTTGGCAACAGCAACCACTCAGTTATCCTTGAACATACATCTGCAACCTACTGTTCATCCTCAAACTTTTATTGACTACTAAGCAATACAGAAGGAACTAGCCTCAATAAATTGGTCAAAACTAATTATTTCTGATATTAATATATCATGGACAAATTTTAAACAAGCCCTCCTATCAATTGAAAAAAAGCACTCCCGTATCATCTACCAAAAACAGCCAAAAACGCTTCCATTCCTCACAAAGGATACAAAAAGAACAATCAACAGGAAAGCCAGAGCCTGGAAAAGGTACAACAAGGAGAAATCTCAGGAAAATTGGATACGGTATGCAAGGACATGATAATGACCCACAAAATTTTTTCCAAAAATATTCTCCCTCGTCTCCTTACCCGTCCCCAGAACATTCTGTGAACAGAGGTCATTCCAAAAAGATCTTCAATGCTCCTTAGTCTGAGAAAGAAGCCATTTTTTCAGCCAATGAGTAACAAACTTGTGGAATCTACTCTCTGAAAATACAGTGGCTGCTGTTTCAACAGGTGCATTCAATAAAAATCTAGACAAAGAATGGCTACAGCAAGAGTTCCTGTACAACTGGGAAGCTGCTGAGTCCTCAACCAAAAGTTAACAAAAAAAACCATTGAAGTCATAACAGAGTATTACAAGGATGAAAATCCTTAATTTCACTCCAAGCTGCAATTTAAGGTAATAACTTCTCCCCAGCAACACTTAAATTTGTCTACTAGTTGACATTAAATGTTGCCCTAGCAAAACTTTCATTTTCCAACTAGTTGACTAATAACTTCTCCCCAGCAAAACTTAATTTTTCCAACTAGTTGACTAATAGCTTCTCCCCAGAAACACTTAAATTTGCCAACTAGTTGACAATAAATTTTGCCCTAGCAAAACTTTCATTTTCCAACTGGTTGACTAATAACTTCTCCCCAGCAAAACTTAATTTTGCCAACTAGCTGGAAACAAACATTGTCCCAGAAAACAATTCATTTTCCATCTAGTAGCTTCTCCCCTCCTAGGGAGTTCCCATTTCCTTTAAATCTTTCTTTATGACATACTCTCATCCCAAACAAGGACAAACTGCTTTCCTTTTAGACCAAGATAGTTGGTCAAAAAGGAAATTTTTTGGCAATTTGTCATCCTTCATCTGCAGAATGTGCCCAAGCCATCTTGACCTTTCTTTCATTATAGCCCTAGAAAGCAGGATTAAACCACATTTTTTTGAACAGCCTACTATTTGAAATATTGTCTGTCAGCCAGGTACCCAGAACAATCTGTAGGCAATTTCTATGGAAAACATCTAGCAAATTGTCATCCACTTTTTGGAATTTTCTTTTAGTTTTGTATATCTTGATGGGATCATCAGGGAGGGAGGGTTGCTTTGTTGTCAGGATAACAACTAACATATTGAAAAAGAGCATGAAATAAGAACATTTTTATTTTTTTAGCCTACCATGTTTTTTTAGAAGTGCTGCTAAACTAAAATTTTACCATTATTTGGAAATTTGACTAATTTACCATTCTATTCTTAGAGATGTGTGCACTCACAGTTTCAAGTAGCACAGCCTATAATAAATAGGCCAGGGTAAAAGCCTATTGAAAAAGGGGATTCTACCTTTTGACTATTGGAAAAAATAACTTTATAAGCTTATATAGAATGTTATTATCCAATCTCTTTCTAACATCATTTTTATACAATCCTAAAAAAGGTTTATCCCAGATTTCCTTCTCAATCACTTGGACTATCTGTCTTGGCTTTTTCTACAATTTGCCATGTCTTGATACCGACTGCAAAATACTTGATTTTTGATTCATGTGTTGCTGGAAACAAACATTGCCCCAGAAAAAAATTCATTTTCTAACTAGTTGACTAGTAACTTCTCCCCATCAAAACTTTATTTTTCCAACTAGCTGGAAGCAAACATTGCCCCAGAAAACAATTCATTTTCCAACTTGTTGACTAAGAACTTCTCCCTAGCAACACTTGAATTTGCCAACAAGTTGACAATAAATGTTGCCCAGCAAAAATGTCATTTTCCAACTAGCTTACTAATAACTCCTCCCCAGCAAAACTTAATTTTTCCAACTGGTTGACAAATAACTTCTCCCCAGCAACTAGCTGGAAACAAACATTACCCCAGAAAACAATTCATTTTTGAACTAGTAACTTCTCCCCTCCCAGGAAGTTCCTATTTCCTTTAAATCTTTCTTTATGACATCCTCTCACCCCAAACAAGGAGAACTTGATTTCCTTTTAGCCCTGGACAGTTGGCCAAAAAAGAAAACCTTTGGCAATTTATCATCCTTCATCTGCAGAATGTGCCCAAGCCATCTCAACCTTTCTTTCATTACAGCCCTAGAAAGCAGGATTGAACCACATTTTTTGTATAAACTACTGTTTGAAATATGGTCAGTCATCTGGGTACCCAGAACAATCTGTTTGCAATTTCTATGGAAAACATCTAGCAAATTGTCATTCACTTTTTGGAATTTTCTTTCAGTTTTGTATATCTTGATGGGATCATCAGGGAGGGAGGGTTGCTTTGTTGTCAGGATAACAACTAATATATTGAAAGAGCATGAAATAAGAATATTGTTATTTTTATTTTATTAGCCTACCATGTTTTTTGAGAAGTGCTGCTAAACTGAAATTTTACCATATTTGGAAATTTGACTAATCTACCCTTCTATTCTTAGAGATGTGTGCACTCACAGTTTCAACTAGCCCAGCCTATAATAAATAGGCCAGGGTGAAAGCCTATTGAAAAAATAAAGTTTTGTTGAGGAGAAGTTACAAGTCAACTAGTTGGAAAATGAATTGTTTTCTGGGTCAATGTTTGTTTCCAGCTAGTTGGCAAATTTGGTTCTACCAAATCATATTATTGAGTTAGGAATAAAGTGAATAAACCATTCAATGCCCTTTTTTATGCTGATTACAAATATAATAATCATTTCTATTGGAAATGAATTTCAGCCCCCCCCCTATATATACCTAACCCAACCTAACCCTGAATTGGCATATATAGGGGGGGGGGCTGAAATTCATTTCCGATAGAAATGATTATTATATTTGTAATTGGCATAAAAAAAGGCATCAAATGGTGTGTTCACTTTTGTCCTAACTCAATAATATGATTTGGTAGAACTTTACCACAAATTTAAGCAGGTAAATATTTACCAAATCATATTATTGTGTTACAACTAAAGTGAATATACCACTTGATGCCTTTTTTTATACTCTTTACAAATATAATTATCATATTTGTCAGAAATGAATTTTAGCCCCCACTCCTATATACTATATACTGGTACTGAACTAGTTTTCAAGGTGTCAACATCTAACTAATCAGATTAAATTTCATTCGAACAAATAGCATCTAAAGCGAAATTCTTGTATTGCTTGCAAAAGCTTTTGCCAGTGATTATTGAATTTTGAATTGAATTTTGGACTGAAAGTGGAATTACGATTTTAGGATTCGTTTGTTAAATGCTGTTTTTATAGCCAAGCAAAATTTAGGCTGGGTTGTGCCTTGCAAGTTTGGCCGGTTACGGAAGCACCCGTGGGGCACAGCCCTCACGTAAAGATAAGTCTTTTTCATTTTTGATCTTCATTTCTGATTTAAAATGGAAGATAATATTAATGCATTATTAACGCAAATTCAAGCAATTAATTTGAAGTTGGATATTATTGACCCGATGTCAAGGCAGGTCAATTCAATGATGTCGGATGTGGCTGAGTTGGGAAATAAATTTGGAAATGTTGCATTGTTAGTCCAGAATATTCAAAGGGAATCACAGTTGGTTCGCAGAGATGTGTCAAATGTACAGGAAGAAGTTGGATTAGCACTGAGAAAAATTCAGTATTTAGAAACTGACATGAAGCAAGGAAATGTAGTAAATAACTTTTTGCTGCAGCATAGGGGGCGCTCACTCCTGGAAGATGTTGTCAGTGCTTTGAATGCGGGAATTCCGAATTTAAATCTCCGTCTTTTTGATGTGCGTGACGCTTTCAGACTTAAAAGTTCAATGAGCGTCCATCCTGTAGTGATCAAATTTGCAAGTGTTGCAGGGCAGGACTATGTATTAAAATCAGGTTTTCTTTTGCAAAGGTTGGGATTATCAATTAGCCCTGATTACACGGAATGTGAGTTGATTGCCAGAAAAAAACTGAAAGAGACTTTAGAAGATGCAAAGACTGAGGGTTTTGTTGATGTGAAATTACAAGGACTTAAATTGTTCATCAGTAACCAGGTTCTCATGTATAATTACACAAGCGGCCTTGTTGAAGAACAAAAACGTAACACCGCTCATGACAGAGTAAACCCTCCTAGTAGAAACCAAGCTGAACCCCCTCCCCCCCAGAATAGTTCACACTCAGCACCACCGCCAGATACAGGCATGGTTGGTTGGGAAATCTATAGCAACATACCCCCTGAAGACGACGGTAGCTTGGCACATCTGTCTAATGCTAGGACTAGATCTGAATCTTCAGCAACGGTTGTATCTTTTAGTTCCGCGACCTCTGGAATGGGGGACGAAGATCGTAATTTGGTGATGTCTTTAACAGAAACCCCAGCTGCAGGGGGATTGCAAGCTATCCACGCACTAAAGCGTGGATATTGCAAACACTAAAGCAGCATAATCCCGCAAAACACTCGAATGCAGAAATTATTAGTCCTGATAACAATGAACCAATGAGGGTAAACCACCCAAGACCCGCAGAGTATAGTGTCAGAGTAAACTCGGGTGATGATGACGCTAAGAGGGCGATAGTACCAAAAAAATTTTCAGCCCAAGATAGCAAGATCCAACAATGGGAAATGAGGCGGTATAGGGAAATTTGGGCCAAGGTGAAAATTCTCTATTAAATGTGTCACATTGGAACATACAAGGGTTCACGCAAAATAAGTTTAAGGACCTGGTTGAAGCTTGTAGTCCTCAAGTTATTTCTCTTGTAGAAACATGGTCTGGAGAAAATACTATAGTTAAGCATTATAGTTGTTTTAGTGCAAATCGTAAAATGTTGAGAAATGGTTGTTATTATGGAGGTGTATCGTTGTTTGTTTCAGATGTTTTTTGTCATCTAATGATGTGATCCAGCTAAAAAGTGAGTCTTGTAACTTAGTTTGGGTAAAAATTTCACGGGGGAAAAGAAGTCATGTGTTTTGTTCTGTACATATCCCTCCAGAAAGTAGTTCTTTTTCAGATGAGGATACATGGGAGATATTTCAAAAAGAGTTGCATATTTTTTTGACAAAGTTTCCTGCCAATGGCTTTATTCTTTTAGGAGATTTCAATGCATACACTGGGGAGTTGCAAGAGCTATGGTCTTGCCAATTTGAAGACCATACCCACTTGGAATCTTGTCGTGATGGAATGGGTGATGAAGAAATGGATGAGATCCCTCCAAGGACTAGTAAGGACCATTGCTGAAAAAATAGGTGGGGAAGTAAACTTTTGGAAATTTGTGGTAAGGAAAATTTAATTATAGTTAACGGGAGGATTGGGGAGGATAAACAGAGGGGAGAATTTACTTGCTTTTTTGGGAAGTATCCAAGTGTAGTAGATTATATAGTTGTAAATAAGTCTCTTTGGCCGGATTGTGCATGTTTAGGGGTGGTCCCGGTTTTGGGTTCTGATCACCTGCCGAATAGGTTGTCTTTGAATGTGTTAAAAAAGAGGGCATTAAAAAGGTCATTGGGGGGTTTTAGGAGCAAGGTATTAGAAGAAGGATTAGAAGTTAGAGATCCATTGAGGCTAGAATCACAGGAAGAAGAGAAGGTTAAGCTGTTAGGAGATGAATTTCAGGCAGGACTAGAGAAGGGAGAAATATTGGCAAATGATGGAAAAATAGAAGAGTCATTAAAGGTATTAATTGATAGTTTGTATGAAGTAGGTGTTACTACACCTCAGAAACAACCACGGAAGTTAAATGGTTTTTTTATGGTGAATGCGTAGAGAAAAAATCAGAGTTGGTGCAAACATTGGAGTTACTGAGACAATGTTCATATGAGGAGAGGGAATATCTTTATAATATGTATAAAAGCCGAAGAAAAGAGTATAAGAAACTGTTAAAAGTGAAGAAGTATAAATTTCAAGAGGAGGAAGCAGAGACAATGAAAAGGGAATTTAGGAATAGTAACAAGAATGAGTTTTGGAAAATAATAAAAAAATCAGTTACAAATGCTTCTGACAAGACGAGTATCCCGCCGGCAGAAAGTTGGCCAGAATTCATTGAAAGCAAGATGACAGAAAGAGAGGAAATGGATAGCCTGAGTTGGTGGGTGGTCAGCGAAAACCTTGCAGAATTCCCTCTAAAGGAAGAAGATTACAAACTACTGCAGCCTTTCACAGGTGAGAAAATATGGAATTCGCTAAAGAAGATGAGAGGGAACTCAGCACCAGGAGTTGATGGCGTCCCAACAAGGCTCTGGAAGTGGTCTAGGGTATATTTGTTGCCTTTGTTATCAACGTTATTTTCAAGTGTCCTTAGCAAGTTGGTTTGGCCTCAACAGTGGAATATTTCAATAGTTTTACCACTTTTTAAAAAGGGAGACCAAGCATTGCATAAGAATTATAGAGGGATTCATTTAGGAAATAGCCTTAGTAAATTATTTTGTGAAGTGTTAGTGGCTAGATTAGATAGTTGGCTTAAAGAATTAAATAAGTTAATAGAAATTCAGGCAGGGTTTCGAGAGGATTATAGTGGGGTAGATCAGATATTTATTTTGTATGGGCTTATTAGGAAGTATATGAGGAAAAGGGATGGTAGGCTATACGCAGCTTCTTTTGGACCTGTGAGGTGTGTTCAATGAAGTTTCACAAGATTTGTTAGTAGAAGGACTTATAAAGTTAGGGCTGCCGAGACGTTTTGTAGGATTGGTTGTTAAAATGTATTTGGTTGTTAGAATGGTATTTAAGGTAGGAATGTCTTACTCTAGGGCAATTGTCAGTAGGTTAGGGGTTAAACAAGGTTGTACAATTTCACCTAGGTTGTTTTCCCTGTATCTTAATGATATAGAAGAATATATGGTAGGGCAGGGAGCCCCAACTCTAAATCTGTCTGCAATGCAGGTGTTTGCTCTGTTATTTGCGGATGATATAGTATTGGTGGCTAAAGATGGGCCTGGCCTTCAAAAACTGCTAGGAATGGTGTCCTCATACCTAGATGAGAAGCATTGGGTCCTAAATGTCACAAAGTCAGTAGTTATGGTATTTTGACAACATGGAAATATAGAGGAAAGGTTTAGTGTAGGAGAAGAAGTGCTTAAAGTAGTTGAAGATTTTGTTTATTTAGGATGCAAGTTTACTTCAAATGGTAGGTGGAAAGGGCAAATTGATTATGTAGCTAGTAAAGGTCTTAGGGCTATATGGCTAGTTTTAAAGAGTAGTGTTTCGAAAGTAGGCCTGACAGACCTTAGGCTTCAGAAAAGCATATTCCAGACTAAGCTAGCTTCCGTAATGTCTTTTGCAGCAGAGGTGTGGGGTATGGAGAAGGCTGATAAGGTAGACTGGTTACAGTTGGTGTATTTTAAGCAGTTAATGGGGGTTAGTGATAAGTTTAATCATGTAGTATTAAAAGGTGATTTAGGTTTGTTATCATTAAGGGTGGGAAGGTTAGTGCGGATAGTAAATTATTGGGAAAGGATTATAAATCTGCCTAGTAGGAGGCTAGTAAAGAATGTATATGAGGAGATGCTAGTAGATGGCAGGAAAAGTTCTTGGCCAAATCAGGTTAAAGAGACTATTGATAGATGTGGTTTTAGTGAGTATTGGAATGAGGGGAAGGGGCTAGGTGTGGAAGTGGGGCTAGTTGCAAAAAAAGTAAAGGATAGACTAATAGAGCAGGAAATTCAAAGGTGGCACAATCAGAAATCATCCTTGGCGTCCCTGGGGCTGTATGGGCTGGCAAAGAAGGTTTGGGGGGAGGAAGTTTACTTTAAAGTAGGGATGAGTAGTGAGGATTTAAGATGGATAATTTAGGTTCGTGGTAATTTTTGGGGTATTGGAGAAAGGAGGAAATATATTGGGAATTAGGCCTATAGGATTGAAAATGGTCCTTACCAGTATCCTATGTGTGGAGAGGAGGAAGATCTTATCCATTTTATGGGTACATGCCAGGAGTTAAGAAATTTGAGGAGGGAAGTGTTTTCAACAGATTTTGGAGGGGTGGATTGGTTTGAAAAAATTTTAAAAAGTAGAAATTTTGATGATTTTAGAAGGTTGGGTAAATTTGTAAGAGTGGGTATGGCACACAGAGAAACTTTTTTGATGAATTGTGTGTAATTTAATGTGTGTGTTTTTTTTGTATTTATTTCTGTTTTGTTATTTTGCCATGGCCCAAAAAGGCTTTTGTTGCAATAAATATCTTTCTATCTATCTATCTATCTATAGCCTATACCAATTCAGGGTATATATTTGCACATTAGGGGGGTGGGGGTAATTTAATTTCTGATGTAGCCTAAATGAGAGCTAATTTTAAACTTTCAGTTTGCTGGGTAATTTTAATAAGAGGTAATTTTAAGTTTTGCTGGGACAAAATTTACTGTCAACTAGTTGGCAAAATTAAGTGTTGCTGGGGAGAAGTTATTAGTCAACTGGTTGGAAAATAAAAGTTTTGCTGGGGAGATGTTTCTTGTCAACTAGTTGGTAAATATAGATTTCTCCTATAGGGATGGGCAAAATTTTCCAACTAGCTGGAAAAAATATTTTTAATTATATGGAGGTTGGATAGTAGGCTACCATTTTATATAAGCTTTGACTTTCTAATAGTCAAAGAGTGGATATCCCAAGGGAAAAGGCTGCAGTTATTAACTAAATATAGTTTTTGGTTCAGAAGAATGGTTAAACTACGAAATAGGTTGTTATATAAGCATTATTTTAAAGGAACTGTGGATTCTTTCTTCACTAGGCTATGGTTAGGTTAAGCTTACATAACCTAAATTAAAACACTACACATGAAGTTATAAAAATCTAGGCTACCCTAGAGGCTTCTAAAACGGCAATCTTAAATAGCACCTTTACCTTTCTTAGTACATAAATCTAATGCAATTGCATTGATTTATAATTTAGTGCTGACATTATTTGTTCATTTTGTTTACAAACAAATAGGAGAGGCTGTTTTACTATTAGTTCTTCCCAATCAGGGTTGCCACCCTGAGTTCGAAGAATTTACTAAATCGGAGAGGAAAAATTTACTAGATCGCATCTGTTTTTACTAAATGCTCAAAAAAAAATTTTGCCATCAAGCATCGATTTTTACTATAGGAGGATAATCAGTACGATTTTCACAATCTTTTTTCCTTTTTCTTCTTTTTTTCTCTTTTCCTCTTTTCTTTCGTTTTCATAGTATGATTGAAAATTCCGGAAGCCTACAAGTTTAAAAATCCTTTTTTTGGATTATTTGGATCACAGTTTATAGACAGTAAGCTTATCGCAGATAATTTCTGGTCTTCGGTCTCGGTGCGAACAAAAAGCTCCTCCCACTTGTTTCTGCCTTAGCGGATTAGTCTGTTATCGTCAATCACTGAGAAATGGTTACCAAGTGCATTATTCGTAATAGCGGGTTTCCACTTATTTCGTGTCCAAGAGAAATCTGACTTGTCTACCCGCGAAAAGATCTGATAACGCCTATGTTTCTATCTGCAAAAACGTTCTCCGGAGCACTCGCACCCCTGCCCGGGTTTTTATAATGGGAGAGATAGAGAATGATCATACTGCTAATTCTATAAAGTGTGATTTGGATGTACTACTGGATAGGCTTCATATTCCAGCTGCGGTGTTTGCAAGACGTCAAACAATAGTCTGGAATCTTGGATTCTGAAAATTCTGCTGTTGAAGCCCGGCTTTAAATTTATTAATGTTCTTCAGGTCATAAAATTCAGATATATTGAAAAATAAAAACAATCAACGAAGACAAACAGCTACAACTCATCACGAAGCAATTCAGGCGATGAAGTGCTAAGAATCTGAGGTGTGTTTGAAATTGACGGCTTTTGAAATTTGTCCCCCAGTTTCCGTTTTTAGGTTTGAAATCTAAACCCTTAAATTTTACACTTTTAGGAGGAAATTTGCCAGTTTTAAAACACTAATTGGGCTGGTCTTTAAATTCGGGATAAGCTGCTTACAAAGATGTCTGGCAGATTTTAAAGCAATTAATTTATGATTTTTTTTTAATTGATTTTTATCAGGATTCTTTCTCGTTCGTATTCTAGAGAATCAAAAACCAATTTAATCTATGTTACTTCAAAATGGAAACGAAGTAATCGGCTACCGGTTTAGTTGTAAAATCCTGTAAGTTAAAAAGTACACCTCAAATTGGACTAGGGCTGCCAAGAAAAAGAAAACTTATATAACATACAATAGGCTAATTAGTTTAAAAAATACCATTTTTCAATAGTCTTCAGCTCAGGTAAATCATTTAAATTTAATATTAAAAAGTAAAACATGTAGTCATAATTAAAAAAGTCGCACTTAAAAGGCTTTACTCGTCCTCGTCCACATCCGAATTTAAAAGCATCGACTAGTGTCGAATTCTGACTCAAGGGATCCTCCTGTTTCCATTTCTTGGTACTTGGTAGCCCGAGTCAAGTCACCGGGGATCACTCTGTCATGGACTTCACTTGACGACCTGAGGACAAGTTGCTTTGTTTTCATAAGGGCCGAAACAGTCGAAATATTTAGCTTATTCCGATTTTTGGTTTTTATGAAGGACAAAATCAAGAACTGTCTCTCTGCTCCAGCTGAAACCATATGTCATCTCATTCAGAAGAGAAGAAGCACTCAAGTTCACGGCATTCACCTAACACAATGGTCAGCAGCAATTTTAGTAAGAGACTCAAATATAAACAATGGGACGATTATTTAAAATCTGACAAAAATAAATGTTTATTAATGTATCAAACCTATATCACAGATTTAGACCTTAACTCAATTATGAGTGCCCCACCCGAAATTGCCCCAACCCACAAATATTATTATTTACGTCAGTTTTACCCCTGGATGAAAGGATGATAAACTTTCTATCTACAAGTAAAATGAATCATTTTATGCAATTCTGAAAAAAAGATAACTTTTTCAGATCACCTTGGGTGGATTTTGTTTTGGGTGGCTTTTCCAATAGATTCCCAATCATCACAAATCCAAGTGTCATTACAGCTTCATTTTTAGTTGGTAAGATTTGATACACAGAAAGATGATTTTGTCGACCTTTAGACGCCGGAAGTGAAGTGTCTGTTTATGAAAATAGGTGACCGATTGTCTGTCTCTTAAGAGACAGACAAGCAAAAATTGTAAATTGTCATATATTTACTATAATTTTTTTGCCTGAATTCATTGAAAATAAAAAAAAATTTTGTTCAATTTAAATCATGACTTTTTACTAGTTTTTACAAGATTTCGGGAAATTTACTAGATCCTCTAAATTTACTAATTTTTTTTTACTTGATCTAGTAAATTTCTACTGACGGTGGCAACCCTGTTCTCCATACGATCGTTCATAAAATTCATCACCATCTAATACATTGATAAAAATTCTAATAAGAGGACAGTTTTTATCATTCTTGATTGCAGAGGCCTTGTTAGAGCTCTCACTAAAACCTTTATTTTTTATAATTCAGCTTTATTCCCTTCTTCTTAAAAATAGATTATGATACGTAAATTTATGGAAAAGACCATTGATTTTGTAAAAAGTATTTCGGTATTGTAGAAGTTTGGTATATTTAGTCGTTTAATAGAACCCAAGCACCTGTAAACATAATATAATCAACAAGTAAGCAAGCACAACAAACGAACATTTTTAAGCGAATAATAAGCAAAGCACTAACTAATTCACTAAGGCAAGCAAATCATAGCAGGATCAGGATGCTACATCTCCCCCTTTCTGAAGAAATCATTCTCAGAGATTCTGAACCTGAAGATCCTGAGATCCTGATCTTCAGAGATCCAACCTCTTGGGTTTTATTACAGATCTGCCAGATCTTTTTTGATGGTGCCACCCCCCCCAACTGTTTTGGCATTCGGTAAAATTTCCGCCAAAGGCAAAAATTTCGGCGGAAATTTTGCAAAATCGGCAGAAATTTAGCAAAATTCCTGATTTCTGCGGAAAATTGGCCATAAATCAGGTAGCGATTCGGTAAAATTTATGAAGATCTCCCCCCCAATAAAACAAGCCTCGGGACACCCCTGGTCGACAGTTATGATATATCGTTTGCTATTCCATTCAAACAGGTCGTACCACAGATATTGCCAGGGTAGGGCTGGAAGTGGTGTGCAAATCATTGGTTCTTTTTGGTTGTTGGCTTTTTTATGAATGCAGACATTGCACTTCTGGATAAAGGTTTCGATGTCTTTTCCTATGCCATGCCAGTAGACTATCCTTGGAGCTCTGTGCTTTGTTTCGTCTGCACCCAAGTGTGATGAGTGCAAAACCTTTATAATTGTTTCTTGTAAAGTGGCAGGGATGACAATTCTGGACCCTTTAAAGATTAAACCATCATGCATTGAAAGGTAATGACGAATGTTCCAGTATGGTACTATTGTGTTTGAGCATGATTTTTTATTACTTGGCCAATCTTCTTGAATACTCTTTCTCAGTGCTGTCAGTTCGTGATCTATGGCAGTCTTTTGGCTTGATTTCCTCTAGTTTGCTATCTGTATCAGGTAGAGCTTTAACGAATGAGTGGACAAATATTTCAATTTCTTCATGCATATGTTCATCCACATCTGGCAAAGTAAGTCTTGATAGTACATCTGCAACTGGGATTTTTTTACCGGACCTATATTCATATATATAATATGTGGAATTATAAAAATTCATATTTACTTCGGCTGCACTTTTCAAAAGGTTTCATTTGTCAGTAGCCCCAGATTATACTTCTTCAGATTTATTGGCACGGAGTAAGTTGATACCAATTTTGGAAGCCGCGCGTACGGAAGGCCATTTATGTCCAAAGCTGAGGGGTTTGAGACTTTTCGTGGGGGAAATTGGGTAAAGTTATTGGGGAAATTTATCGAGAACAACGAAAGGTTATAGCAGTAGAGGAAATAAGAACCCATGATCATCAGAGTTCCGATTTAAATCGTAATATCCGCACGGGTAATGAAGTAATGGACAATGAAAGTTCACTAAGTAACGAAGGATCAAAATCAGTCACGCTAGGGATAGCGAATGAAGTTCAAAAAGAAAACATATGAGTGATGAGGTGGCTAGCCCACATGTTGATTTTAAAGAACCTGGTACATCTTACGCTCGCGCAAATCAGATTAATCAGATTATTTCGCATGAGAGAAGCGGATCGGTAAATTCGGCTGCTAGTTGCCAGAGTTTTGGAAGCGCTGCTTCTGTATTTAGTGTAGAAGATGGGGACCCGGCTGCTTTTATGTGTGGGCAGTATTATACCCCCGTTAGCCAAAAACCTGCGGTGGATTTAGCTCAGCAGAGTGTGACACGGGGCAAAAGAAATAATAAGAACATTAGCCCTTTGGAGCAGGATAAAGGCTAAAAAAAAAATGCTCGAGAAAGGGAGACGATTCAGGATTATGAATCATTTGGGCCTCGCCAGATAGTGAAAGTTCCGGTTATTTATCAGGAGCATCCTAGTTGGGAGGATATAGCAGTGCCTGGGAACCAGTCAAAATTGCCAAAATAGGGAATACAGGGCCATAGTGAATCGTGTTTAAGTTTCGTAGTTTGGAATTTACAAGGTTATAGTAGGGAAAAGTTAGAAAATCTATTAGAGTCAAGTACATCAGCCGGTTGTGAAAGTTGGGATGCTGTTTGCCTTGTTCAGACGTGGAATTCTCTAGATGAATTTTTGTCGTATGAAGACTTTGATGTTTTTGAGTGTCGGAGAAAAGTTTCGGCAAATGGCAGATACTATGGAGGAGTTTCAGTGCTTCTAAGGAAGGGTGTATTTAATTTACTTCGTAGGCTAGAAAGTGAGTCTGAAAATTTATTATGGTTATTATTATCAGTTAAAAATGTTCACCTTGTTGTGTGTGTTGTTTGTTTGCCTCCGAATAATAGTTCTTACAGCCGTGAAGATACATGGGAATTGGTTGAAAATGAAACTCAGTTGTATAAAAGAATGTACCCTTGCCGTAATTTTATTTTTCTAGGGAACTTCAATGCATATACTAGTAAAGAGGACGAGTTGCAGGCTGGTGAACCCCTTGTAAATGAACCAGGTCAGAATGTTTGTTTGGAGAATGAATGTGAGTATGTTTTCCCTAGTAGGAAAAGTAGGGATATGTCTCGGAAAGTAAATAGATGGGGAAGGAGTTTAATAAATTTTTGTAAAAAGGAAGGGTTAATAATTATTTATAACGGAAGGTTCTGGGGGAGATTTTGGTGTGGGTGATTTTACGTGTTATAGTGGGTTTAGTCCGAGTTTAATTGATTATATTTTATGTAGTTTTTCTCTTTGGCCCCGGGCGGTCGACCTCAGGGTCCTAGAGTTGGTTGGATCTGACCTTCTGCCAGTGAGTATTATGCTGAGAGCGTGTATTCGACAGTCCGAAAGGGGAAAGGAAAGGTCTACGTGCAAGGAAAGGATCCGTAAACCAGTTTGGATAGCCAAGGAGAACGGAGAATTGGTTAAAATGGAACTAGAAAGTGAGGAATTTCAGAATGATCGCCATTCGATTTCTGAAAGTGTATCAAATCTTATCACATTCAGCACAATTTATGGAAGATATCGCTGGAAGCGATATCCGCATGGTTTTATATCTGCACAGGATGAGTTCCAGCGCTTTCTAAGGGCTAGAGGGCATTAAAATACTTGTAGACGACCTTCTTATCTATGGAACCACCCTAGAAGAACATGACAGACGACTTGGAGTTGTACTAGAGAGAGCAAAAATAAAAGGTGTGAAGTTAAATAGAGCAAAATGCAAGTTTTCTGTTCAATCAGTCTGCTATTTTGGCCACATTATTAGCAGTGCAGGTATTAAACCTGACCCTGAAAAGCTGCGAGCAATCAATGAGATGCCTAAACCAAAATCCAAGGATGAGCTTCTGAATCTCTTGGGTATGCTGAACTTCCTCCCCAGATATATCCCAAACCTTGCAACTCAAAGTCGACCATTGAGAGACCTGCTGATAACAACTGAATTTGATTGGATGGACTTTCACACTACCTGCCTAAAGCATATCAAAGAATCTATAGTCATGAACTTGGCTTTCTTTGACAGTTCCAGCCAGACTCTAGAGCTGGAAGTTGATGCCTCAGAACATGGACTTGGAGCCCAAATATCCACAAACGGGAAAGTTTTTGCATATGCATCAAGATCACTGACTAAGTCAGGGCAAAATTATTCTCAACTGAAAAAAGAACTATTTGCTATTGTCTATGGGTGCCGCCATTTTCATCATTACATCTATGGAAAAAGAGTACAAGTCATCACAGATCATCGACCCCTTGAAACAATACTCACAAAACCTCTTCACACAGTTTCACCAAGAATTCAACACCTTATGATGTATATCCAGCCATACCACCTTACTTTTAAATAAGATAAGATAAGATAGATAAGATTTATTGCAAAAAGCCTGCGGCCCATAGCAACACATAATACAATCTACAAACCAAATCTCAGGAACAAAATACAACTTTAGATAGTAAAAATCAAAAAAAGAAAAAAAGAGAACAACAAAACGACAAAAAAGAAACACACCAAGGTTCGACTTTTAACCAACAAACACCATATAATAGAATTCAAATCATAAAAATAGTAACAGGCTATCCCCTCAAACCTGATTCCGTATATTTAATCCCTAAACGAAGAAACTTATACAACTGTTTAATAGCACATGCGTTCCTCTCAGCCATCCGCTCTACTAACCAGCATTCGCTCCCAAACACTCGTCCAAAACATTCATTCCGCAACTCAGACAGCTCTTCACACTCGGATACAAAATGAAATTAGTTTTCATTCACCAATCCACACATTGGACAGAAATAAGGGCCAGCCGCCAGCCTAAACTTTCCCAAATTTTCCTTCTCTCACCTAAATCCAAACTATTCCCTTTTACCAACAACAAATTCTTCAAATCCTCTGAATAGGAATAGAATTATTACCAACTATGAAGAATTTGTGTTTTGGTTCTGTGTTCCCAAAACTACATGATAAAATACTGGTTCCAATGGTAGGGATTGTTGACCCGCAGTAGCTGGCGAGTTTTTGCTTTGGAGGTAGAATTGCTGGTTTTGGAGTTAGTAGACAAAACTAATCTTGTAGAATGGTGTTCGCTTGAGCTCCAATGTCAATCTTAAAGCTGATTATTAATCTTTAATGGAACAAAAGCCTCATCCTTATTTCCGTCTTGTTGGACAGTATAAAGCAGAATCTCCTCTTCTTCAACTCCTTCTGAAGCTTTACTCAATTCAGTGTCCCCAATGGCATGCATTCTTTTGCTTCGACAGACTTTTGCAAAGTGATGAAGTTTTTTACATTTTGAGTATACTTTTCCTTTTGCCGGGCAGGTGTGGCCAGGCCCATAGGTTCCACCACAAAAGTAAAATTCGGTCCCCTTTTGTCTTAATCTTGAATCTCCTGGTTTTTGCTGTCTTCTGTGGATTGTGTCAACTTCTTGTTTGATGGGGGAGGAATTACATTAATTTTCAAATGATCTGAACTGTGCCTGGGTCGTTTCGTACACTCTACAAAGTTCTACTGCTCTTTCTAGTGTTATGCTGTTTCCTTCTGCAAGTAGTTTTTCACGTATTCTGGGATTTCTAATACCACAAACCATTTTATCTCTAGTGATCTCCTTAGGATCGTGGTATTCACAAGGCTTAACTAGCAACTTCAACTCAGTAATATATTTCTGAAGTGTTTCTCCTTCATGCTGGTCACGTCTTTGAAAAATATATCGAGCAAATGCTTTATTCTTCTTTGGAGCTTTATTCTTCATGGTCATAAGGAGACATGTTAAGAAAACAATTCTTACTTTAGTCCAGGAAGGGAACGGTTTGACCGGGAACAAATTGCAATAGAAATGATTCTTTCACTATCCTACTCAAAAAAATGCACTGATTCCAAATATGCAAAGTTTGCTTATCTAGCTGTTTCACAAATATGTTTTTCTTTTTAGGTTGGGGTTGATTTTGAGGAGGTGAAATTCGTGTTTCCATATAAAGGCGTACAACAACAGAATTGATGTCTAGAATAGGGTACTAGATCACGATGAGTATGAAAATAACCTTTATTTGAACATAAAATTAAAACTTTCATTTATCTTTTTAGGTTGAACGATGAATATATAGCAAACTACTAAAAATTATGTTTTTGAGGTTGATGTTGATTTTGAGGATGTAAAATTTATGTTTTCATATAAAGGCGTACAACAACGAAATTAATGTCTAAAATAGGGTACTAGATCATCGTGATTATGAAAATCACCTTTATTTGAATGTAAAATTGGAACTTTCATCTGACGGGACGGGACCTAACAATCCCAGAAAGTAAAAATCCTTCGGACGATTCTAAATCTATCATTACAGTGATAAAACCTGTTCCATCGTGTTTTGCCTTATCTGGCCAGTTGATTAATGGATAACAGGTCAAAGTTGCGTTCAGTCAGTGAGAGTTGTTTAGCTGATGGTGAAGTTCTGCTGTTTCATTTTTTTCAAAAAAGGTAAGAAATCGGATTTTTTAATTATGATATCAGCAGGGTTGCCAAAACTTTTAAGGACAAAAGTGTCCAAATTAGCCAAAAAGGACACTTTTAGTGTCCCTCTAGATAATTAGCCGAAATACAGAGTTACCACTAGGAATTTTCAAAACCTGTGAAAAAAGTGCTGAAAAACCTGTGCAATTTGTCCTTCTTAGTTCTGCTACCTAGTGGTCTGTTACCTGCATGAATTCTGCAGGTATTTCCAGCTTTGACATTAACACTACCTATAATTTAAGTTTAGTGCTAGTTTGATTTGAAGAGATGGCAGAAAAAAATCGTCATGAGAATGTCAACAGAGCAAAATGATATATTGATTATTGATACTGCTACCTATCTTAGTCAAAAAGAAAAGAACCAACCATAGAGATTCATTTTCACTTTGGCATTTTCATAAGTTATGCAAAAAAGATGCGAGTCTTTGATCTTTGGTAGCTATTAAGGATCTTTGCGTGTGACAAGGTCCAAACGGCTGTAGCAACAAAATGTCTATTTTGACCAAAATGTCTATTTTGACCTACATGGTTTTAAAATTAAACAAAAGACGTTGATCACCTTAACCTCTCAGCCAACTGGTTGTTCAAGTGGTTAAAATAGTTTAACAACTCTTCTATCTTGCCGTTTTCTGAACATTTAGAAGTAGCCCTGAGCAGAAATGACATTTTTGAGAACTAAAAAAAGTGAGAAGACAAGGCCAATTGAAATAAATTCGCTTGAGTTATACTTGATAGAAACTTGCAACCAGCATTTGGCAAAAAATCACAGCTGGAAGTATAGAATATAAAACAGAAACATTTGCTAGCAGCTATAAATAAAATTGAGCCGCAACACAGCTTTTCTGAAAAACTCCTTTCTTTCTATGATAGCACTGTAATAATAGCCATGTGCACATGGCTACACACCACAGGGATTTACACAGAACGCACCAGCAGGGAATGGCCATTCACTTCTTTTTTCCAGCCTCCTCAGCAGGCTTGGTGACTTTGCCACCAGCAGTAGGTGGGTCCTTGAAGTTGACCAACTTGATGACAAACGTCAACCATAATATAGAAGAAAAAGATGGATTTGATAGTTCTAGAACACCAGATTGGTTAACATTTTAGGTCCTATTCCTATTCGGTTGATAAATAGTGTTCGCTCAGGACGCAAAAACATCTAAGAAAAATCCCCAAGACCTTACCATAGCTTAAAAATAAAGTGCAAATTAAAAGCAGTCATATTTATAAAAAAAATTAAAGAAAATAAAGACATTTGGTTTTGATTTGGAAAAATGTCCAAAAAGTGTCCTTTTTTTCAAAAAGCTGCCTTTTTTGACCAAATAGTGTCCCGGTGTCCCTCAGAGTGAAAAAGTGTCCAAAAGCCACTAAAAGTGTCCATTTAGCACCCCAGGATATCAGATATACAGCATAGTAAGGTCAGAGTAAAAACTGCAAGAGTTTTTGCTGATTTGTAATAAAAAATGTTGGTATAGAAAAAAATCCGACGAGCTTATGGAGTTCTTCACGACGTGTTTGACAATTTTCAGAACGGGAGCCATGTTATCCGCAGATCCGAAAAATTTTGGGCGGGCCTGTCGTCAGATCTGATCATTGAGCAGGTCCTCATGCGCTCGTTGAAAACTAACGGTGGTCTTACAAGGGGAAGCGGCATGAGTGAGTTGCAGAGGCTGACTTGGTTACTCTCAGCACCAACTTGTAGTGCAATTAATTCGTCGATGCAAACTTTTACTAAGCTCCAATACGAGACGAGCGAACAGCACAAAGAAGTTAGAGAGTCGAGGATTGAACGCGACAACCATGACACTAGCAAGCTCCTTTGCTTTCTTGCTGAGAATAGCCCTTTCGCAGAAGACCCGAGCTTGCGAAACATTACCTCTAGAGTTACGGCTGATGAAAAAGTCAACGTCGACACAGCTAGATCCGTCGGACAAGAAATCATGGATAGCATGACAGGGGAAAACGTCAACACGTACACATTCAAGAAAAAGTCTGCGGCCGTAACGCTTCCTAATAAAGCTGCACCAGTTATTGGCGGACAGTCAGTTGCCGTTGATCCAGGATTCATGTTTCAGTGGCTGGTGACAGTTGCTGGAAATAGCGAAGATGATTTGGAGTCATACTTTAAGTATGAATTGTGTTCACCGCCTCCGTCACTTTTTGAAGCAAACGGACTTCCACGAGCAGCCGATAAGCCTGCCCTCGCCGATGCGATGTGGCGTCTAGTTGCAGAGTAGCAGCCGAAAAGTGAAGACTTCGTCAAAGATTTCAGTGACAAGCATATAGTTCTTGATGGTGGGGCTCTGCTTCAGCGAATTCCTTGGGAAAAAAACTCAACTTATAATAGTATCTGCCAGAAGTACGTTGAATACGTTGCACGGAAATACGGGGCGCAAAGGACGTCGGTGGTTTTCGACGGATACGGCCAAGCACCTTCAATCAAAGACATCACCCATTTGAGACGGAAAGGGAAACGATCGTGCCCGCAGATCAATTTTATCAGGAATATGGTCTGTTCTACAAAGAAAGAAGTGTTCCTAAGCAACTTCAAGAATAAGCAAGCAATCATAGCCATGACCAGTGAGTACCTGACCAAAGCTGGGTGTCAGGTATACCAAGCAGAAGGGGACGCTGATCTTCTCATTGTTCTAACCACAGTTCGATCTGCTTCTCTTATGCCTACTGTCCTGGTTGGAGACGACACAGATCTGCTTATACTCCTCTGTTATCACGCACAGATATATAGCCAAGCGATCTACTTTTACTCTAAACCTCGAGCTGAAATCTCAAAGAATAGAATTTGGGATATAAATGCAACGAAACTCAAACTTGGAACTCGTATATGCAGCACAATCCTGTATGTCCACGCCTTCCTTGGGTGCGATTCAACTTCTCGTGTCTATGGCAGTGGGAAGTCAGCGGGACTACAGCTTCTGATAAAAAACAACGAGTTTTACGAATCCGCTAAAGTTTTTACGGACCCACTATCCACCAAGCACGACATTTCAGCAGCTGGGGAGAAAGCAATGATGCTTTTGTTTAAGTGTCCAGGCTCAATTTCAACCCTCAATCAGTTGCGTCATCTCGAATTTATCGAGAAAGTTACAGCTTCTGCTTCGTATGTTGAGTCTAAAGTTCTCCCTCCCACCAGTGATGCTTGCAGCTTCCACTCATTTCGAGTTTATTTGCAAGTTGAATCGTGGAAAACCCTGAGATGTAATCTCGACCCTGGCCAGTTCGGTTGGGTAATTTAGAATGGATTATATCGCCCTATTTTTGGTGAACTCCCCGCTGCCCCCAACTCTCTCCTTGCAGTTTTTCGCTATAACTGCAAAACCGACTACTC
This sequence comes from Artemia sp. Kazakhstan ARC1039, assembly GCA_029168905.1. Taxonomy (NCBI): domain Eukaryota; kingdom Metazoa; phylum Arthropoda; class Branchiopoda; order Anostraca; family Artemiidae; genus Artemia; species Artemia sp. Kazakhstan ARC1039. Next base: position 51,315 of record JAQQPU010002716.1, read on the forward strand.
AAATATGCGATGCACTTGCAAAAGAAATGGCATGAAGTTGACTTTTATTGGATTTTTCCCCCGTTTTTGAAAATCAGGCACATTTTCTCAGGCTCGTAGCCTTTGATGGGTAATGTTTACATATTCGGAATCAGCATAATCTTTTTATGCTGATTCTTTATGCCAATTCTTTTTATATATCTTTGGCATCAAAATTTCATGTTTTAGGGTTTGCGTCACTATTGAGCCGCGGTCGCTCCTTACTTATAATTTGTTACCATGAACTGTTTGATGACGTGAACGTCGCAGTAAAATCTGTCTTTTTTCATAAATTAAATAAAAAACAATTTTTTCAATTGAAAGTAAGGAGCAACATTAAAACTCAAAGCTAACAGAAATTATCCTTTACATGAACGGGTTACCCCCTACTCAATACCTTGCTCTTTGCGCTAAAATTTTTAGCACTTTCATATACGGAATAATTCTGTTCGTTTTGAATTTTAATGTTACTCCTTACTCCCAGTTGAAAACTTGTTGAATTTATTTTCTGGTCATTTTTCAAATGATAACGGCAAATCTGGCTCGGCCTCCATGAAAAATCCCCTCCCCTAACGGGAAATTCCTCCGTGGAAAGTTCCTCCCACGTATAACTCTCCCATTAAAAGGCCCTCGGGACAATTCCACCCTTGCCGAAAATTATCCCTCCCCTCTCCGTAAAATTTCTTGCGGACGATTCAGCCTGAAAAATTCTTCTTAGCATGCTTTCATTTGAAAAAAAATAATAATTTTTCTGATCACTCTTGAAATCCCCCTTCCGTGGAATTTTTTCTCGGAAATCCAAGCCCGCTGAAAATTTCCTCCGGACAATTCCCCCGGAACATCTCCACATGCAAACTTGAGTTGAGAAAGAGAGAGTAAGACAAATAAAAGGAGCTTCGTGTGGTAAATTTGTCAAATCCCCCGCCCAGGTTAAAATTTTCTCTGGAAAGTCCATTCCCGGAAATCTCCCACCCCTTGGAAAATTCTCCCCAAGCACAAAATCCTCACCCCAGAAAAATTTCTGTATACTTCCCAGTAGCAAATACTATTAGTCTTTCCCCAGGGGCTGTGGGGCGTCATGTTACCCCTAAAGGCATAGTTATTGGATCTTTCAACTATGCTGAACCAAACGGCCAGATGCCCTCCAATCTTTTTGGTCACTTGAAAAGGGCACTAAAACTTTTAATTACCGTTCGAATGGACCCACTACTGATCTTCTAGGAACGTTAGTTCAGTAAAATCTCCCCTGGAAAAACAAAACTAAGAAACACGCATCTGTGATCTTTCTTCTTGCAAAACATGCAAAATCCCAAATTTCATGGTTGCAGCCAGAGCTGCAACCTAGTAAAGAGCGAACTACTGGCCATAGTAACCAAAAGTTAAAAAACGCGTTTTGAAAAAACCTGCCTAGTGAAAAAAAAATGCCATCTGACACTGATTCAGGAATGGTAACTGTTATTTCGGTTTGTTTTAAAAATAAAAGTTTATTGCGAAAAGAAATTTTATGGTAATTTCGAAAAAAAAGCCGAAACCCCACGAAAATGGCGTCAGATGGAAATGAAAAGAACACCATTGAAACCAGCATAGTCGAAAGCCTAATACAAGGAAATTACAGTCCCCCTCCTTGAACAACAAGGAGAATCACTTTTTTGCATGGGTAGCACTGATGTGTCTCCAGTTTTTGTTTTCAGTTTTTTTTGTTTTTTTTTCAACAGGCCTAGCGGGTGACCAGAACATCATAGGGAGATGTTTAATGGCTCATTTGAGTGAAAATTATATTTGTTACTGCCTTTTTTAAGTGACCCACAAGATTGGAGGTCAAATAGCCCCCCCCCCTCCCTAAAGCCCCCTCACCCAAAGGCATTCTATAAAAATTTTAAGATAGGCATTTTGTTTAAAATAGTTTAAAGGCCCAATAAATATGGTTTGATGATGATATGATCCTCCATAGTCCCTGGGGAAGGGCTGTACGTTGTATCGGGCGTATCGGTAGCGAACCACAGCCCATAGTAACCAAAAAGTTAAAAAGCACGTAAAAAAAAAACACCTAGTGAAAAAATTGCCATCTGACACTGACTCAGGAATCGTAACTACTATTTCGGTTCGACTTAAAAGTAAAATTGAATTGCGAAAATAAATTTATGGTGACTTCGAAAACAGTCTGAAACCCCTCAAAAAAGGCGTCAAATCAAAATGAAAAGTCTATCAGCACGGTCGAAAACCTATTAATGGGAAATTACGACCCCCCCTCCTCCCTTGAACAACAAAGAAATGACTTTTTTGCATGTATAGCACTGATCTGTCTCCGTTTTTTTCTTCTTTTTTTTTTTTATAGGAAGGCTAGGGTGTAACCAGAACATTATAGAGAGATGCGTAATAGCTCATTCGAACGGAAATTAAATTTTCAATTGCCCTTTTTAAGTGACCAAAAAGAACAGAATGTATAACTAGCCCCCTCCCTAAAGGGCCCCTCCCCCCAAAGTCATCCAATCACAACTTTGAGATAGCCATTTTGTTCAAGATAGTTCAAAGGTCAAACATCGTTGGTTTTTAGTGGTGCAGTGACCCTCCTTAGTTCCTGGGGAAAGGGATGCACACTGTAACAGTATCGGAAATATTGATATCACGGGTATAGATAAATAGATAGATAGCTGTTTATTGGCAAAAAGACTATCACAAATCCTATCGGTATTGGTGTATCGGTATTGGCCATTGGTGTCGCAGGTATCTAAGACAGATTTTTAATTGCTTTTATAAAATATATTGCTCATATCTACGTCCTTCCTATAAATTCAACCATCAGTAAGTTCCAAATGCTCGTCAGAAGTGTGCTCCCATGTATTCATGGCGCATACAGAGCTGATTTCACGTGTCTCTGGATATCCGGCTAGCCCCCGACGAACTAAATACACCTAGGGACGGTTGGGTTAGCAACACTCCTCCTGAAATTACTTGCAACGAAAGGAACTGGATATACAGCCTCGGATGCCCCACCTACTATCCCGATTGGACCCTTGCCTGCCCAAGGACGTACGACTTCGAATATCGTTGACCAAGGTGGCATTAATGTTGCCACCTGGAATGTCCTGATGCTGAAACAGCCTGGTTCTAAGCTTCTTTTAATAAATGAACTAAGAAGATACAAAATGACGATCGCAGGAATAACAGAAACTCACCTTACGGGAAGCGGGGAAGAATATACTGGATAAGGGCGACACAGCTTTGGTCTGGTGAGCCCCAAAGAAGAGGGGGATTCGGCCTTGTTCTCAACAATTTCTCTCTGAAAGCCCTATTGTCATTTACGCCTATCTCACCACGTCATCTGAGAGCGAGAATCGATGGCAAGCATGGGAAGTTAACTTTTCTTACCTGCTTTGCACAGAAAAAAAAGGCCCAAGATGAAGATAAGGACGACTTCTACATGGTACTGTCCTCCGAGCTCTCCTCCGTACTTTCACCCAACTACCTTCTAGTTCTAGGAGATTTTAACGCTGGTGTGGCTAACAGCTCTGGTCTGTACGATGCTACTGTTTGACCTGTGACAGTTGACGCTCTGAATGATAATGGTGAGTGGCTGCTCAATTGCTGCATCACCCACGCTTTATCAGTCACAAATACTTGGTTTGTGAGAAAAGACATTGAGAAGTACACATGGTACAGCAATGATGGCAGGACAAAAATAATGCTTGACTACATCATTGTTCGATGACGCTAGCTTTCGTCTGTCCAGAACTGCCGCTCATACAGAGGTTCAAAGCTTGGCAACGCCGACCATCGTTTCTTCTCTGCAAGGATAAAACCCCCTCTGAGGGCCAATAAGAGTAACTCCTCATCCACCAAGAAGATAGACACCTCTCGACTGAAGCAAGATCCTTCGGTTCGTGAGCGGTACATGGTTGAAGTCTCTAACCCTTTTGAGACTCTCCAGCTGTGTTCAGAAAGCGAGTCAGCATGGACCGCCTTCAAATACAATGTTCTCAGAGCAGCTACTGAAGTTGTGGGCTCGAAGCCGCGAAAGAAGAAAGAGTGGATTAGCAAACAGACGTTTGAAATAATTGAGCAGAGACGGCGACCGAGATTACGAGGAGATATGACACTCTACAGACAGCTCAACAAACAACGCAAATCCTTGCTTCACAAGGAAAAGAAAGACTTCCTTGCGAGTAAAGCCACTGAGCTCGAGCAAGCTGCCCAAAAGAAAGACATAAGTTAAACATTCAAGATCCTGCGCGAGCTAACTGGCCAACCTGGCATGACGCCCACAAGCCTGGAAGCAACGACTGGAGAAACTATACACGATCAGTCTCAATGTGTTGGTTGCTGGGAGAAACACTTTAATAAGCTGCTAAACACAGATCCACCCGATTGCATTGACCCAGGGCTTGCTGTCGCTGCTGCAGAACCTACCCCTGCCCCCGACGACGCCAAATTGTTTCTTGAGTAGATTAAATCAGCAGTGAGGAAACTGAAAAACAGTAAAGCAACTGGCAACTGTGGCATCGCTTCAGAGCTACTAACTACGGGCGGCTCTGCGATGATACTTTGGCTGCAGATAGCGTTCAGCGTAATCTGGCACACTGAAGTTATACCGCCAGACTAGAAGAAAGGAATCATCGTGTCATTGTTTAAGCGCAAGGGCAGCAAGACGGATTGCAGCAACAACCGTGGTATCACCCTGCTCTCTGCTCCTAGAAAGCTGTTTGCAATGCTCCTGTTGAAACGTGCATTAAGTTTCCTACATACTTTGCGCTGCCACCAACAAGCCGGATTCATGCCAGGAAGATCGACAACCGAACAGATTCATACGGTCAGAGAGATCATTGAGAAGACACTGGAATTCAACAAGAAAGCTTACAAAGCTTTTATTGACTTTCGTTCTGCCTTTGATAGTGTTGACAGGCAGTCCCTTTGGCTAATCCTGAAAGCTGCACTACTGCCAACAAAGATAGTCAGCCTCTTCAAAGAACTCTACAGCAGCACAGAAAGCGCCGTCCTTGTTAATGGGAAAGCCTTTTCCTTCCTTCGCCATAAAAAATGGTGTACGGCAAGGATGTTCTGCTGCACCTGAGTTTTTTAACTGCGTCATCGACCACATGTTAAACGAGACACACCGTGCCCACCCTTTTGGCATAAGTTATGCCGGAAAGACTTTGTCTGATGTTGACTTTGCCGACGATGTAGCCGTCTTTAGCAAAAATCTGCCTCCGGAGTTGGGCTGCAAATTAACTGGAAGAAAACGAAAATCATGCCCATAGAAAAGACCCCATTGGCATCACCCTTAACGGTTGCGATCAACAGTCAAGCTGTTGACGTTGTATAGCAGTTCACTTATCTCAGATCAATTATATCATCAAATGGCACACTTGACGCCGAAATCTCAGCCAGATCAGCCAAGGCAAACTTTGTATTCGGACGGCTCCTGAGAGCAGTCTTCCACAAACCGCAAATTAGTCGCCTTACAAAATCCCGTATCTACAATGCCACAGTCTCAAGCATCATGCTGTATTCTTTTGAGACATGGCCAATAACCCAGACGCATCTAAGAAAGGTCGATACCATCCAAACTAGACATCTGCGTCGAGTTGAAGGCTTCAAATGGTATGACAAGATCAACAATACGAAGATCCTGAGGACCTTCAAGTTAGCGAGTCTCTCCACCCAAGTAGAAGTTCGTTCTCTAAGATGGTATGGCCACTTACTCCGCCTCCCGCCAACCACCCCTGCAAGGATTATATCAGACTTCAATCCCTCGATTGTCTGGAAACGTCCTTGAGGGAGGCAGCACACCAGATGGGCTGATGTTACAAATCAACGCCTCTTCAACTGCAACATCGACCTAAATGACGCCCCAAATGGCACACTTGACGCCAAAATCTCAGCCAGATCAGCCAAGGCAAAATTGTACTCCGACGGCTCCTGAGAGCAGTCTTCCACAACCCGCAAATTAGTCGCCTTACAAAAGCCCGTATCTACAACGCCACAGTCTCAAGCATCACTTACTCCGCCTCTTACTAACCACCCCTGCAAGGATTATATCAGACTTCAATCCCTCGATTGTCTAGAAACGTCCTTGAGGGAGGCAGCGCACCTGATGGGCTGATGTTATAAATCAACGCCTCTTCAACCGCAACATCGACCTAAATGAGGCCCCATCCTTAGCCCTGGACAGGGCTGCTTGGAGAAGATTGACAACCAGTTCCCTTTACGCTGGCAACCCTGCTGAGCAAGAGCGTTAAGACAAGTAAGTCAAGTTTAATGGCTCATTTGAAGGCTATTGTTCATACCTACGTGACGTTTATCAATTCTACAATCCGTAAGTGTGATATAGCACTAAAACAATACTTTAAATGTCACTTCTGAAGTAGAAAAGCTTAGAAGTATAAAACAAAATCATCATTGTAATAATTATGGTCCAAAAGCTGTAACTGGAGGTTTGCAAGAACACCTCTCGTATGTTCCTCTTCCAAGCCTCTTGATAACCTTCGAAATTAAGGTAAAGCACTAACATACCAAATCATATTATTAGAGGCGTGATTCGGTTGATAAAACGTTCGACTTCGAAAAAGAGTGTTTTGCGCTCAATTCCTGCTTGAGTGTTTTTTTTTTTCAATTATGGGTTTCTCACTTCTGTACGATCATTTTCAGATAATTTCACCGTTTTTGTAAATGGGATGCACTCATTTTTAAAGCATGTCCCAGGAAGGTATTTTGTCAAGTATTTTGATTCAAAAGGGAATAGAGGTCATCCAGTTCATGGTTTGCAACGACATTTTGAGTAGATCTCTAAATCCACACCCCACCGAATGGCGTAATTTTGTCAAAATCCTGTGGGGAGAGGAGAGGGGTCAAAGTTTGAGCCAATTTTCCCAAATCGAAAATGACAGAGAAAACTGAAAAACTAGCCGTATAGTAATAAAAAAGGTAAGGATATACTAAGAAAACTGACCTGTTTCAGTGGATGCTTGAATTATGCAGGCTTATCTTAGTTTAACATTTTTGGATAAACTAAATTTCAGCTGGGAGGGAGGGGGTCAAAGTGTGGTTTGGAGAAAAATTGAGGTCTGGAAGGGGAAGTTGCTTCCTTTGCCGCATAGCAAATTACGCCCCTGACCCCAACCCCTTGCCACTAAGTGGTTAGAGAAGTGTAGGTATGTGGCTCTGGAACGACTCAAAGTTGTATATTAAAAGATGGATTACTTATTGTTATACTTATTTATTTAAATTATTTACTTGACAATTCCACCGTAATATTCTCTGCATACGTAAGATTGTGGATCCAAAGAGGAAGAAAGACAAACGAAAACAGTTCTGTAGGAGAATTCAGGCCCAACATTTTTGAAGTGAAAACAAACTTAGTTTGTAATACCTTTTATCTTACCTACACAAGAAATGATCTTTTTTTGAAATTCTCTTTCATTTCTGAGTAATGAGTGGCTTTTTACTTAGGGACAGGTCAAATAAATCCCTGAGCCTAAAGGCACATTTCTGTTAAGCTAGCAAAATTTTCCGCAAGTATGTCGATATACAAACCTGTCCGCTCAGTTAACCTTTCGTATTGAAGCCACTCACCTTGAGCTACTTTCTTAAGTATGACTAAATCTAATTTTTAAAACAAAGAACTAAAGATCTTTTTAATTTTAAGATCTATTTCTTCTTTTTTAATTTTCTTTTTACAAAGATCTATTCAAAGATCTTTTAAGATCTATTTCTTCTTTATTAATTTCCTTTTTACAAAAAGAAACGACACTATTTTTTGATTTTTTTTTCACTCTAAACTTATCTTTTCCTTCAATTCTTGTACGGCTTCTTAGTTCAGCTCCTTAATAAGGGTTGAGATGTCTTATCTCCCCTAGATTACAGGTGATTCGAAGTTATATAGAAAAAGTTTCTAACTGAAACTAACCACCAACATTAAAACTTAAAGCAAACAGAAATTATTTTGTATCATAGGCATCGCAATAGCGCTGCTTAAGTAAAGAACGATGTTGGCACAATGTATTTATTTTTTTTTAAAGGGCAAGTGATTGGAGGCCAACTAACCCCCCTCTCACGCCCACCTTTTCCCCAAGCACACCCGATCAAAATTTTGAGATAGTCATTTTGTTCAAAGCAGTTGAAAGTTCTGGAAATTATATATTTGAGCCGGACATTCCCCCCACAATCTAAGTTATGCCCTGGGGGCATACAAGGTTTTTATAGAAAGTTTTGTCGTAAAAACTTGAAAAAAGGGCTCGTTCGATGCCCTTTTTAATAGTCGAAAGTGATTAGAAGGGAACTAACACTCCTTCCACGCCCACCATTACCCCAAACACATCCAATCATAATTTTGAGATTTCCATTTTGTTCAACGCAGTTGAAAGTTCTGGAAATAAGGTATTTTAGGATGACAACCAGCCCAAGCCCCTCAGGGCAAGTGTTGTAAGTTATGCCCTGGGGGTATATAAGGTTTTTATAGAAAGTGTTTTCGTAGAAAATACCAATACTGCTCATTCGATTGGAAATTCAAAGAATTAGTGACCTTTCTAATAGTCGAAAGTGATTGGAAGGGAACTAGCCCCCTCTCACACCCGCCATTTTCCCAAACACGTCCAGTCAAAATTTTTAGATAGACATTTTGTTCAACGTAGTTGAAAGGTCTGGAAATTGTGTCTATACTAGACCATTTACCCCTCCCCCTTTAGGGAGTGTTTCCCTTCTCTTTCAAAAATCAGGCAGGTTTTTTCAGGTTGCAGTGACTACCTAATTTGTTGATCAGTCATCATCGGATAATTACCTATTGAAGTAAAACAAAAAATCATCCCATAGGAAATTGGTGTTTTCTGTCACAAAACATCTACTTTCGTCCAAAGAGAGTCAAAATACCAAAGAATGCAAATTCTAAGAAATTCAATAGATTTGTCAGGGTTTAATACCCTTTGCTGGAGGTTTTAGCCACTCCTTCCATCCACCCTAAAAAAAGAATGAAAGTTGCTTCTTTGCAAAGATAACATGCATCTTACTATTTATCTGCCATGGCATGCAAGTTAAGGCAAGATCACCGAGAGATGTTAATTGACTCATTTAAAAGCTACTGCCTCTCTCTACCTCTTTCATCAAGTTTGATTTGAAAGATCTATAGTAAAGTCCCTTTTAACACCTTCAGGAGGGGAAAGACTGGGGGGGGATAATAAGCGTACCATTATAAAATACTTGGTCGAAAATCCTTAGCCGGAGTTTTACATTTCCCCTTCTTGTACATTAGTAGGGAGAGGGTAACCAGCGCAAGGTTAGCGGGGTATATGGGCATCGACCTACTTTCAGGAGTATCGCAACACGCTCAGTGAATACAACCGGTACAAGATCTGGTGCCTATTTCTGGGCCAATCACCGGTTAGAAATATTGGGATAACAAGCTGACATCAGAGCAGACTTCTGGAAAATTCATTAGCATGGATTTGCGTAATTTTCTGTTATATCACAATTCCATCTTGAGATATTGCTTATATTGTTCGCTTTTCGAGGCTAAAATAACAGTAAGTTTCATGGCATTATGGAGCAAACATCAAATCTGGATGATTTATAACTTATTGCAACACAAAATTTATAACGTAAGTTCTGTTTATAAATAATTAATTAAAATATTTACACGGTAAATTTTTACCAAATCATATTATTGACAAATGTTGATATAGCACTCAATGCCTTTTTTATACTCTTTCCAAATATAATCCTCTTTCCAAAACTCATGCTGTCCTTGTTTTACAATGTGTGTAAGGCACAATGGCCAAGGGAGGGGGAGGTTCAAGTTTACTATGGGGACACAGATTCTCTATTGTTAAAAGCTAAATCTGAGAATTTTTTGGATGTTTTGGAAAATGGTGTGCACATTGGCCCGCGGATGGATTACACGAATTGGAATGAGAGCATCTATCCCGTGTTGGTGAAACACCAGGCCCCCAATCAACTATTAATGTTAAAGTCGGAGACGGGGAGCGATTTAATATCCAATGGGGTGTTCCCCGGTCCAAAAGTATACTGTGTGGAAACACACGGCAAGGATATAAAACAAGCATGCAAAGGGGTGCCTACACACTTTGTAAAAAATAATTTCGACATGAGTGTCTACAGAAACTGTGTGGACAGTTGTCTAGTGCCACGAGCAAAAATAATGGCAATTCGCTCTCTACAATATAAGAACTATACTGTTAGAGTGGAAAAAAATGCCATGTCTTGCATATCCGACAAGGTCTATATACTCGAGAATGGTGTAAGGGTACTCCCCCATGGCCACTACCATATTTCAGATCGAGTTGAATGTATGGACTATCGAAACCAACTCGGTCTGGATAAATTAACTTAAATTCAAAAAAATAGTACTTGGTGGGGGGACAACAATTTCTCAATATAATCTTCATTCCATTGCCATCATCGTCATCGTTTAACTTTTCCTGCTATTGTATACAGAGTTTGTTTCCTGCCACAGCGGGCCGTCCTTTTCGGCCCTTGGCCGCCGGCCTTCGGCCCGGGGGTGTGGGGAGCCCCGCCCACGGCTGGGGTCGAAGGCCGGCCACAACAAGCTCTGTATACAACAGCAGTAAAAGTCAAATGATGGCGATGACGATGACGATGATGGCAATGGAATGAAGATTATATTGAGAAATTGTTGTCCCCCCACGAAGTACTATTTTTTTTTAATTTAAGTTAATTTATCCAAACTGAGTTGGTATCGATAGTCCATATAATCAACTTAATCTGGAATAGGGTAGTGGCCATGGGGGAGAACCCTTACACCATTCTCGAGTACATAGACCTTGACGGATATGCAAGAAATGGCATTTTTTCCCACTCTAACAGTATAGTTCTTGTATTGTAGAGAGCGAATTACCATTACTTTTGCTCGTGGCACTAGACAACTGTCTACACTATTTGTGTAGACACTCATGTCGAAACTATTTTTTACAAAGTGTGTAGGCACCCCTTTGCATGCTGGTTTTACATCCTTGCCGTGTGTTTCCACACAGTATACTTTTGGACCGGGGAACACCCCATTGGATACGAAATTTCTCCCCGTCTCCAACTTTAACATTAATAGTTGATTGGGGGGCTGGAGTTTCACCAACTCGGGATAGATGCTCTCATTCCAATTCGTGTAATCCATCTGCGGGCCAATGTACACAACATTTTCCAAATCATCCAATAAATTCTTGGATTTAACCTTTAACGATAGAGAATCTGTGTCCCCATAGTAAACTTGAACCTCTCCCTCCCTTGGCCATTGTACCTTACACACACTGTAGAAGAAGAACAACATGAGTTTTTTGGAAATTTCAAGTACTGAACTCCCCCCTCCCCGCGACATTCTTATTCAGAACAACATTTCTGGTTTTTCTGTGTAGCAGAACCATATTCGGGTCTATGGTCGTGAATGTTGTAAAGTTAGGATCAGCAGCAATTCGGGCACATTATTTGGGACAGGTTACCACGAGTAGAATGTATCTATGGAATTCTACGAGACGTATAGGCACTACTCTTTTCTTCTTTATTGGTTTAATATCATGAAGAACGTTTAACGGCGATTCCGTAGATATGATAGTTTGGATTCTATGGAAGCTCTACACTTTTTCAAAGAGAGTGAGTACTACGCTTTACTTCTTCGATGTGTTCTGTATAATACACAAGTGGCGTTTGAACAGTGTTGTCAATTTAAAATAGAGTTTAACATTATAGTATACTAAAAAGTTGATACTAAGAGAGATGTAGATGGCAAGAAAAGAATTTTAATAATGGATAGCTTTACTTCTTCGATGTGTTCTGTATAATACACAAGTGGCGTTTGAACAATGTTGTCAATTTAAAATAGAGTTTTTTAACGTGAAATATCTGAATAAAATATTTTTGGAGCATGTATTTGACGATGGATAAAATGGTTAAGGTGATTAGCAATTACGAGCAAGGATCCCTCCACTGGTTCCTGGTAGCAGGCTACGCATATCAAATTGCTGTACTGTGGGTTAGGTAACATGATTAAACACGCTTTTACAATCGGAATTCATTGATTGACATTTGCAAAAAAGGGGTAATTAGTGATTGGATAATTTTTTAACGTGAAAGGTCAATTTTGGAGGGTCCTTTGCTATTTGGGATTACATTATATGTAAAATGATATCTCACTTGCTTTAAGCTAACTCAATTTGCGAAAAGGTATTCCATTTGCACAACTCTGCTCTGATTGAATTTTCGCTGACAATGGGTCGAAAATTACATGTAATCACTGCTAAGCCTTTTGTTATGGCTAGGGGATTACCCAATTTACTTCTTAGTGTTAACTGACAGAGTTCCAAATACGAACATTTTGAAAAGCAGACAGGTTTTTTTTTGTTATTAAAAAATTGGACACTATAATCAGAATTATTTGATTGACATTTAAAAAGGGGTAGTGAGATTCGCAAATTGGACACTATGAACGATATTAATTAATGTTTTGAATAATAGGAGTGTGAATGATTCTAATTAGTGATTGGATTGTATGAAGGGGGAGAAAAAAAAGGATTAAACTGATTAGCAGTTAACTCAGGTAATTTGTTATAAATTTGAAACATCATCAGTCTATGAAAATGGCTAACGATGATAGAATGACATTGTGACTTGACCTAGCTTTACCTTTCCGATGTGGTCTGTATAATACACAAGTGATGTTTGATAAGTATTGTCAATTTAAAATAGGATCTAACGTTCCCTTCGTTCCCCCATTTCTGAGGGCAGGGGAGGGGAGGGGTCAATTTTGGAGGGAAAACCAAAAATGCTCAGAATCGAAAATAAATGAGATCTGCCTCAAGGGGAAGGCTCAGAGGCCCTTCGTTCCCCCATTTCTGAGGGCAGGGGAGGGGGAGGTCAATTTTGGAGGGAAAACCAAAAATACTCAGAATCGAAAATAAACGAGATCTGCCTCAAGGGGAAGGCTCAGAGGCCCTTCGTTCCCCCATTTCTGAGGACAGTGGAGGGGGGAGGTCAATTTTGGAGGGAAAACCAAAAATACTCAGAATCGAAAATAAACGAGATCTGCCTCAAGGGGAAGGCTCAGATTCCCTTCGTTCCCACATTTCTGAGGGCAGGAGAGGGGGAGGGGGAGTCAATTTCAGAGGGAAAACCAA
>JAQQPU010002717.1:3626-30765 GCA_029168905.1 Artemia sp. Kazakhstan ARC1039
TGAGCGATTTGCACCAGCCTTCACAAATGAACCTTATAATGTTCCCATTCCCAACCTAAAGCACAACATCCAGAAGCAAATGAGTCATATCAAAGTTCCTGCTTATATAGTTTAAAACGACTCAAAAGCATAGACATCAACAAAAGCGCTGGTCCTGACAACATTAATCCCGTTTGCTAAAAGAAGTTGCAAGCAAAATTGCCCCTGCACTAGCTATATTTTTTCAACATTCCCTAAATCGTAAGCAAGTTTCCTCCCAATATAAACTAGCCTATATCTTGCCTTTCTTTAAGAAGGGGGTTAGATCCAAAACAGAAAATTATAGATCAATCAGCCCCACATCTCCTGTTGCAAGAGTCCTTGCGAGGATTGTTAATGATGCACTTCGTTCAACACCTTGTTTATAATGAAATTATCTCCAACAGGCAGCATAGCTTTCTCCCAGGAAAATCTGTACAAAAAAACCTTATAGATACTTGCAAACATTTTACCTAGTATCTGGAGAAAGGCCTTCCTTTTGATTTGAGTATTTTAGACCTAGCCAAAGTGTTTGACAAGGTTCTACATAATCGGCTTCGTTTTAAGTTAACAGTAGTAGGAATCAACCATGAATTAGTGGATTGGCTAATGGACTTAGTAGCTGGTAGGGTTCCATTGCGACTGAGCCCCTGTGCAACTTGCCCAGCAAGTGACTGAACCCCATTTAACTGAACCCTCATGCAACTGAAACCCCATACTCAGTTTTTCAGTATTCTACAAATGTGAAGTAACATCATAGGGTAAAACAAAATTTGGAATCTTTACATGCTCCACCTTGATGGAATTGTTTGTTTTTTAAAGTTACTAAATAAATGCCTGTCAATATTATTCATAAAAAAGCTCTGTTTTGTTGTTGGCACTGATAGACATCAAAATATGAATTTGAGAGAAACTTTCCAGGAACAGGTAAATACTAAACTGGCGAGTTTAAAACTTGGGAATATGGAAGATGAATGGGGTAATTTTAGGAAAATTGTTTGTGGGGTTGCTGATGGTGTCTTAGGGAAGAACGTTGTAAACACATCTAGGAATATTAGAGAAAATGTATTGTGTTTAATAGAGAGAAGAAGGGGTCTGTACAAGAATGTGGAGAAAGCATGAAAATTATGAATAAAAAAGATGTGAAGTGGAGGCCATGGATGAAACAGTCAAAGATGTGGAAGATGAAGCCAGACAGCATAATAGTAACATATTGTACATAGAGGGAACAGTCAATCTAAACTTACTCCTATTAAAGATAGGAAGGGGCCCCAAAAAAGGGCAGTCGTTGTAGTAGTATTATCAGTATGTACATAGCGCCTTTTGCTTAAGTCAACGTCCTCATCAAACTACCTGAAAGTTCCAAATAATATTCAAGGGGGTCCAAAAAGTATTGCTAATAAACCCTTTGCAACTTTATAAACATAGTGTCTTGATTTAGTTCAATTTCCCAATCTGCATTACCCAAAGTTTTCCCCTTAATACCCTTAACTTCAATAGTAGTAGAAGGTTTTAGTAGTAGAACTAGCAGTCATACGAATAGTTGCAGTGGTAGTAGCATGCAAATTTACCTTTTTGGTTGGTTGAACATTTGTTGGTCAGTTGGTCTGTAAGTTTCGACGTAATACCAAAAAACCATTTCCGAAAAATTGATGGTATATCCTTTTTACAAGCTATACAAAAATAGTGCGTTTTGATTTAGCTAGACATTCCCCTTAAGATTCCAAAAAAGAGCATCACCGTAATACCCTTACCCTTTTCTAAAACCAAGAATCAAACACAGGGCTATATCCAGGATTTTTTTCGGGGTGGAGGTGGGGCGTTACAATAGAATTTTTTCAGGTGAGGGGGGCGAGGATTACAAAAAATTAAAAACGCATCAAAAATTTGTTCATATTCATTTTTGTTACGTTTTTACAAGTCGGACAAATATTTCGGGGTGGGGGCTCCAACCCCCTAATCCCCCTTAGATACAGCCTTGATCAAACATGCCTCCCGCGTAATTAGCGTAATTTTCTATACGGGAGTCCCCCCACCTAACTCACCCCCCACCTAACTCACCCCCGCAAGCTGAAATTTCTTCAAAATCTATCAAAACTTATATGAGACTGCATAATTCAAGCATCCAGAGAAATATGCCAGCTTTCTTTAGTATATATCTTTGCCTTCATGGTACTATACGGTTCATTTTTAATTTTTCGCAGTCATTTTCACTTGATTTAGAAAAATTGGTTCCTATTTTACCCCCCTCCCCTGGTATTTTACAAAATTACACTACTGTCCCCTTTCTCAAAGCACAAGTGCCATATGTAAAGAATGAACAAATTGTGTAAACTAAAGCCCTTATCCAGGGGTTTTGGGGGTCTTGTTATCCCCAGTGGTATAGATATTTGACTTTTCAGCTGTGTTGAAGAAAATATTAATCTTGAAATTTTGATTGGATGCCTTTGGGAGGGGGGGGGCAGTGAAAATGGATTGGGAGGAGCCTGGTCCCCTATAATCAGCTTGTTTTAGTTTTCCCCAAATAATTGCCATAAAACTCTTCATTGGTGGAAAAATACAATTCAAGCTGAAATTACCAACATTGCAAAATTAAACTTATTCCTGGCTCCCTGTCTATATCTTAACTACTCAAAAAACACCAACAGAAAAAAAAACAACAACACACTAAGTACATGGAAAGGAATTGTATCAGATGCGATGCTATAGCTTTGCCTACACAAAAGAGCAATAAGGCTTCAATGATTTATTATAATTAATTTAACAAACTTTTCCCACAAAAATAATTTTTCCAATGAAAAGTATATAACTCTCTTATTCAAAAATGGGCAAAAAATAAAATCAGATAATATACCAAGGGTAGAACAACCACAAATCCCCATCAATAAATAAATAAAACCCAAAACAAACAGAAATTATAATACATAACCAGTTCAAACTAAAAACAAGCATAAGTTAACACAAGTAGGGCTGACAAACCCCATATCTTCTCAAGACCAGAGCATAATTTGCACTTTACAGAAAAAAAGTAAGTTAGACATTATTCCAATATATGGTTTTTATTGAAGGGATGGTTGTATAAACTTTGAAGGATAATTATTGTTAGATAATTAGACAAGAAATCAAAAGTTCCAGTAAAAGGGCCTAGGGGTGAAAGCCCTCCAATCACTTTCTTAAAAAGGTATGGGAACTTTTTAATCCCAATTGAACGAGGTTCCACCAAAGTTAATACAAAAAACTTTTCCATTAAAACCTTATATGTTAGCCATTGTACTTTAGGGGAGGCTCATAAGATTAGAAATCAAAAGTTCTAGTTCACTTTTCAAGGATCAAACGCAATCAGAGGGGAACCAGCTTCTTCCTCCTAACCCCTATTTTTCCCCCAAATGCATCCAATTAAAATTTTGAAATAGCCATTTTGTTCAAAAGAGTCCAAAGGTCAACCAAGAGTTGTAAGTTAAGCCAGTTGTTCATTGCTTACACATAAGGTTTTAACACAAACAGTTTTTGTATCAACTTTGGAGGGGGCTCATTCAATTGGGAGTTAAAAGTTCCAGTGCCTTTTTTAAGAGTCAAAAGGGATCAGAGGACTTCCAACCCTAGGCCTTTTTTTCCACAAATACATCCAATCAAAATTTTGATATAGCTATTTTACTTAAAACAGTCCGAAGTTTAAATAACTATGCTTCTAGGGTCCACAATTCTCAGCCCCTGGTGCAAGGGTTGTAAGTTATGCAAGTTGCCTATTGTCAACATGTAAGGTTTTTTTTTATCAAGAAAAGGGAGTATGTTTGATTCTGGATATCCAAAAAAGCATGGAATATTAAGGCCAAACCTAGAGAAATGTCATGTTGAAAAAGGTCAGAGTAAAAACTACCGCCCCCTCCCATGTCCTTTTTAGCTGTAATCTTCTCAAAGATATCTGATCTAAATTCATTATCTAATTTCACAAAGTTCAAAGATTTTCAACACTGACGTTTATTATTCAATGTTAAAAAAAGGTCTGATTCATCTGATTTTCTTTTTTTTGCAACAATAAAACAGATGTTTTTTTTATGAATGATCTTGACTGGTATTTATATTATGACTTTAAAAAACAAAGAATTCCAACAAGGTTGAACATTTAAAGGTTCTAACTTATATTTTACCCCATGATATTGCCTCATATTTGTAGAATACTGAAAAATTAAGTCGGGGGCAGGGGGGGGGGTTGGTCAGTTACACAGGGGTTCAGTTAAATAGGGTTAAGTTGAAAGGCAGTTCAGTTATACTGAGGTTCACTTACATTGGGGTTCAGTTACATGGGGATTCAGCTACATACGCACTGGCTGGTAGATCTGAGACTGTACTGCTCTTCACAACAGATGGCAAATGTACCTACCCTCAGCCCTGAAAATCCCAAGCAGTGTTCCCAGGGGAACAGTCTTCAGACCCACATTGTTTTTTGTTTATATAAACGAAGTGATTCCCAAATCCAGCAACTTCTGATGAACCAAAACTGTTTGGTGTGCCCAACAAATCATCAATGCAATATGACCTTGATCACATACAGGCATGGGCAGACAGGATACTCTTTTCTGTTAACATATCAAAATGTGTCACTATTCATTTTGGTCACAATATTCCTCTGCACCAAAACACTATGAATAATAACCAGACATCATCCCCAATTCCTCTCCCAACTTGCGCCAGGGGTAAAGACCTGAGAGTCACTATAGATAACCCCCTAAAGTTCCACAAAAACTCTGCACAAACTGTTTCCAAAGCAAATTCAACCCTTGGATTTAATAAAAGAACACTTACTAGGCAATCACATGGAGTCTTCTTGATGCTATACAAGGCAATTCTGAGACAAGTTCTTTTCTTTGGAACCTGTCTTGCTGCACCTTTTACAAAGGTGAATCTCTGGTGCATTCCACCAAGTGCATCTCTGTACTTGGCAAGAAACCATGAAAGGCTATCTAACCTAAAACTCCCATTTTTGACCTTCCAACATGAGAGCAGTGGCATGCTACTCACATTTAAATTTGTCAAACAACCCCAAAATAAACTTGTTACTCAGTTACCCAGCAAAAAACAAACACAAGGTCACTCTAAATGAGCTTCCTAAGCCCAATTAACTGTAGAATTAGATAAGAACTTTTTTTTAGCCAAAGGGTTATCAATGATTGGAACTGTTTAAGCAAGGGGACAGTGTGTTCAATATTAGCTGAAGGTTTTAAAAGGAGATTCAGCAAAGAATAGAAAGCCAAACCTTCAAGATACAAATGGAGCTGCCTTCATTTGTGTCTTACAAATAGTGATTAATATGTATTTATATATAAAAGAGTTAAGCTAGGATGCTCCTTGTCATAGTCAACTAACTTGCATACTCTGTCAGAAATTGATGTTGTGCAGTGGTGTCTACTCTAAACTACAGAAAAGCAGTCCCCTTGATCAATGGGCATAGAGAAGGGGGGCAGCTGCCCCCCTAGAACTTCAAATTTATACTATTAATATAATTAATATATTAATAAAAGCTTTTTTATGTTGGAATTTTTTGTTGGGTGTTCACTGGTAGATGGTTGAGAAAGCTGGTAGATAAAAAGGAATTTCCAAATCTTGTTTCCAATATTGATCAATATTTATGTTTTGATATTCAGTATTGATTTTGGTCCAATGCATAGACAGGAAACTGGTCTATGATTGGCAGTTTTTTTTTATTTTTATTATTCTCCAGGAATTGATTCAAGCAATAAGAAGTTGCAAAGTATGCCAAAGGAAAGGTAACCCATTCAATACCATCCTTGAAAAAGAAAATTCGAAATACTCCACCAATTTTCTACCTGGATGCCTCTATATCCAATTGATCAAAAGTACCAAACCTGGGCCACCCCAGTACTGGTTCAGCTGTCTCTGGCTTACATTTTGCCACCTGACAAAAGAAACAGAAAAGTGGCCAGGGAAACAATAAAACTTGTTTTTCTGCAACAAAATTATGGAAGAATATGGTCAGTATAAAAAACTACAAAATTTATTTCAGTAAGGTTAAAAAAAAGCTAAAGAGTATTAATTTTAAATTATAAATTGACTGATCAACACAAAAAGTAAGCTGCTCTGCTAATTTTGATGTTCTACCTGTCAGTGGTTGCAGTTTCATTTCAACTTCTGTCTTTGAGACACTAGCCATCTTGTCAGTTTGTGCAGTCTCTTACTCCAGTCTCCTTCAGAAAGTAAACCTTAAGTTCTTTAGTTGCTACTTTTTTTATACTGATAATATAGTGAATAGCAAGGGCATACCAAAGGGGAGTAGGGGGTTTGAACCCCTCTAAAATGTTTGTCTGAGTTGTAAAAGCATAACAAAAATGGATATAAACAAATTTTGTATGCATTGTATGAGATTTTTTTGTGTGGCGCGGGCGAGGGGGAAAGGATGGGGTAAGACGCCCCCCCCCCATCAAAAAACGAATCTGGATACACCCTTGGTGAACAGGATTCCCTTTCTTGCTCTTCTGCTCAACCAGAATGTAATCACCAGCCTTGACTTTCTCAGTGTCAAATTGGAACTTGCTAATAGGGTGTTTGTCTTCAATATCCATACTGGAATCTAAAGAGTTGGTGTATACAGGCTCATCTATGGCGGAATTGTCACTCCAACTGCAACTCTTATTACAAGAAACATGTCTATGGCATTGTAGCTTTTTCACTTCTCTGACTTTCTTCCTTTCCAGCACTAGGGCTTTTGTGGCAAATACAGCCTTTATCCCAGCAGTAATGTGTTCTTTCACATGGGTATTAGTGAGCACTTCTGACTTTTTCATATTTTTTCCTGTTGACTTTAGCATTGAGACTCTTGGAAAGGGGTTTGCATGGATGATCTCTCTTAACAAATCATCTTCTGACCTTTGCTTCTCATTTAGAGACATAACCTGTGCTATCTCAGTTTTGGGATCTATGTTAAAGAATGAGCCTAAATGTTGCAAGACTTGCACTGAGCATAGCAAAAGTACTGATAGAGTTAAAAATAATAAAGCCCCAGGTGCTGATAGTGTAGTAAATGTGTTTTTTAAATATGGTGGCTATGAGGTTCAAAATAAGTTAAAAAAGTTTATGAATGTGATTTTTGAAATAGGGGAAGTACCTAGATATTTTAGGAAAACCCTAATTAAACCCCTGTATAAGAAAGGTGACAAGAGTGAGTGTGGTAATTATAGAGGCCTTGGCATGGTCTCTGTAGATAGCAAACTACTTAATGTGATGATACTTTTTAGACTGAGACATGCTGTAGACAGTTTCAAGAGAAGAACAAAGCAGTCTTAGGAAGGGTAGAGGATGTGCCAATAATATTTTCCCTCTTAGGTTAATAATTGAGACATCTGAGTCATCGAACACCTTGGTAAAATTCAATCTCTGTGTTATAAAAGTGAAACCTTGAAAAACAGATTTTCTTCTTAAAAAAAGTACAAGAAAACTGTTTCCAGCTCCACAACTTTGCTCAATCCCAATTTATGAGATTTCAAAGATCTGCAAATATGTTTCCTAAATTAAAAAAAAAACCATTGATATGGCTTAAAATTTTACTCAAATAACAAGAATTGCATTTTCAGAACTAGAACCAGACAAAAAGAAACTGATAACTGAAAATTAAGTTAAAAATTTGTTGTGTCAAAATTTCAATAAGTGACCTGTCAAGTAGGCAAACTTTTAAGACTTAAAAAATCAGAAGCGCATTAACATGGAAGCTTGGCAATACCTTCCCAGAGTAAATTTTTGGCCCAGGATTCATTACTGAAAGTTTCATTTTCCTAACCTAACCCTTTTCTAAAGTAGCAAAAAGTAGCCAAACTAGAACTTTATCAAACAACTTTGGTCCTCAGTTTTATAGATTATGAGCAGGCATTTGATTCAGCAAATATAGAAAACTAAAGGTTTTATCCTTACATAGTCTACCAGACAAATACATTAAAGGGAATGGGACTAGGCCATGCATGAGAATGACACTGCTTTTGTTAAGGTAGAATATGAGGTTAGTAGCTGGTTTTGTATAAAATCTGGAGTCCAGCAGGGTCCTGGTCTATCCTCATTTATATGGATCATTCTGATGGACTTTGCATTAAGGAGCACAGGAAAGGCTATGCAAGAACTTGGAATCAAATGAGGAAGAAAAGCTTTTCTGGATTTATATTATGCTAATGATTTAAGCAGCCTGGATGATAGTGTGGGCAAAATGAATGGACTGTTGGACTGTAAGAGGTTTTGCAAGTTCAGGGTGCTAGAATAGGTTTGAAAATTAATAATTAGAAGACAAAGTTGTTAACATTAGGAACAAGTAAAGATGAAAAGGTGACATTGGGTAACAAAAATATTGGTCTTCACATACCTTGGTAGCATTAAGTGGGATTAGTAAAGACCTGGGTAAATTTCTAGGTGGTGCTATAATTTAGCTAGGATGAAAGTGAAAACATCATTTGATGCCTGTTTTTTTTTATACTCTTTCATAATTCAATAATTGCTTCTGGGGCTAATTGCATCTTGAGCCCTTAAAGAGGCCCCAAAGGTATTTTATATGAATTACAAAAGAGCATAAGAAAAGCATCAAACAATGTTTTCTCTTTCATCCTAGCTAAATTATATGGCCCATTGCAAATTTACCACAAACTTTACCCCCCCCCCCCTTAATGTGCAAATATATACCCTGTATTGTTGATGGCAAAGTTTCAAATTGCAAAATTCAGTGCTATTTTTGTTGACAGCATTTGAAAAACTTGAAACAGTAGGAAAATTGTTTGTATTTGAGTTGCCTAATAAATGAGGTTTGAATTGTTATAAATAAGTATTTTCGGAATATATTACTCTTGAACAATTTAATTATAAACTAGTAATGTTTTTAACCACTTTTCAATAACTTAACTTGTGTTGATAACTTCTTTGTGTGGTCACAAAAATGAAATACCTTTGGACCCTTTAAGGGCTCAAGATGCAATTAGCACCGGAAGCAATTATTGAATTATGAAAGAGCATAAAAAAAGCATCAAATGATAGGGATGTTTTTTAGCACTAAGATCTTGCAACTTTCTGCAAATATTATAATTTTTTTAACTCATCTTTGTTCTAAGATCTAACAGCTCACTGAAGTTAGCAAAAAGTGTGAAGAATGCCATTTTTCTGCCATATAGAACAATGATAAGATGACTTTGATGATATACTCATCATTGTTCTCTAACTCCTGATCAGAGCAGAATGATGAAAGATGTTTGCATAAAAACAACAAAAGATGTAAGATTTTAGTTCAAAGATTTCACTTTTTAGTGTTTTCTGACAAAAGATGTAAGATCTTAGCACACTGATGAGTGAAAAAATGGCCCTGATGATTTCACTTTCATCCTAGCTAAATTATATGGACCACTACAAAGTTACAATGAAATTTACCCACCCCAACCCCTAATGTGCAAACATATATCCTGAATTGGAATATACCCTGGATTGTCAATGGCAAAGTTTCAAAATGCAAAATTCAGTGCTATTTTTGTTGACAGCATTTAAAAAGTTTGAAATTTTCACTTTCATGTATTTAAATTATAGTGGAACCTTGAAATTTACTGTGAAAACATCATTTGATGCTATTTTTGGTAAATTTTTGCAGTTCATATTATTGACTTATGAATAAAGTAAACATACCACTCAATGCCTTCTTTATGCTCTTTCCAAATATAATAATCATTTTTGTTAGAAATGAATTTTACCCCACTCCTATATATAGGCTACCAATTCAGGGTATATATTTGCACATTAGGGCGGGGGTTAAAGTTTAAACTTGCCTCTCATTTACATCAGAAATAAAAGGGATACCACCAGATGGCTAATTTGACAGTGTATATATATATACAAATCTTTAAATTAGCCAACTGGCCAACCAGTACTTTAAGCCTAGGAGTTGAGCTAGGAGTTGAACATATTAAGAAAACAATTAGTACTCCATAATATGCAGAATAATCCTAGTTAACACATTTTGCAGGGGTAGAGCCTTTATCTTCTCCTTTTTCCTTGTTTTCTCAGTTTTTCTAACAAGTTCATGAATTTCTTAGAACCTATATATTTGCAGAATACATACCCCCACTCCCCTAATGCACAAATATATACCTAGAATTACATCCTTGATCTAAATATAACATCCATTTGCATCACAAATTAACTTTACTCCCATATTAGCCATATGGTGGATGTCTGAAATAAAATTTACCCCTCCCACCCTAATGTCCAAGTATATACACTGAATTGGTATATATAGGGGTAGGGGTGAAATTCATTTCCAACAAAAATAATTATTATATTTGGAAAGAGCATAAAAAAAGATGGTAAAATTCTACTATAGCTACTTTTGGCTATCTTGGAAAGGACCTTGGTTAGGAAAATGAAACTTTCAGGGATAGATCTACAGGCTAAAGTATGTCCTGGGAAGGTATTTTGAAGTACCTACCTCCACTCCTTCTCCCTCCAGAGGGTCCTGACCTTTGATGACCTTTAAAAATCTGTGTGTTATAAAAGTGAAACCTTGTAAAATAGGTCTTCTGCTTAAAATGAAGTCCAACAAAATTGTTTTCAGCCTCACAACTTTGCTTAATCCTGATTTATAGAGTTTTAAAAATATGCAAATACATTTCCTAAATTTTGAAAATTAACATTGGTATGGCTTAAAATACTACTCAAATAACAGGAATTACATTTTCAGAACTAAAGCCAGAGAAAAAGAATCTTATAGCCTAACTGAAAATTAAGGTAAAATGTTGTTTTGTCAAAATTTCAATAGGTATAGACCTGTCATGTGGGCAAATTTCAGGATCCTCTAGAGGGAGAAGGAGAGGAGATAAGTACTTCAAATACTTTTCCAGGACATATTTTAGCCTGTAGACCCATCCCTGAAAGTTTCATTTTCCTAACCTCACCTCTTTCCAATATAGGTAAAAGTAACTAAAGTAGAATTTTACCAAAAAGACATCAAGTGGTATGTTTACTTTATTTGTAAGTCAATAGGCCTAATATGAACTGCAAAAAATTTGGTAAATTTTTTAGCAAATCATATTAGGCCCTATTGACTTACAAATAAAGTAAACATGCTACTCAATGCCTTTTTTATGCTCTTTCCAAATATAATAATGATTTTTGCAGAAATGAATTTTACCCCTACCCTATATATACCAATTCAGGGTATATATTTGCACATTAGGGGGGTGGGGGTAAAGTTTAAAATTACCTCCCATTTACATCAGAAATATAATTTAACAACCCAACCCCCCTAATGTGCAAATATATACCCTAAATTGGTATATATAGGGTAAAATTCATTTCCAACAAAAATGATTAGGCCTATCACATTCGGAAAGAGCATAACTACTGGAATGGCCTCTGTTAAAAAGAAACTTACATCAGCTTTGGTACCAGGTCTATTTGCTCTTTTGAGAGGTTTTTTCTCGACCTCTACAGGCACAGAAGTCACGGCACTTGCCATAGTAGAAAAATAATTCTTCTTATTCTTCTCTTCAATTGTAGGTTTCGGATAAATCCATTTAACCTTTTTCGTTATGTCAGGGGCATCCTGGGAATTCAAATGTAAAAATTAGTCTATTATTGTTTAATAATCGAATTTTTGTATCATTGATACAGCCACCTATGTTCAGGCAGTTAAAGACAGCTTTGAACAATTCGGCATCATTGATTGAAGAGAGTTTGCTTTGTGTTAGTTGGTCAATATTAGGGGTTATTTTAAGGCCCTTGAATGTAGCAGATAAAGTTAGCCATTCTTTGTTATGGTTGAGAGTTGCCAAAGGGCAACCAAAAAGAACGTGGTCGATGGTCTCGTCATGGGTTTGGCATAGGTGGCAAAGAGGGCTCATTATCGTTGAAGTGGTTGTGTTTTGGAAATGATAAGTTTGGCAGTTGAGACCAGTAGCATTTGATCGCATTCTGAGGTATATCCTTGACTCTTTCCAGGATGTAAACGGAAAAAGGTTTGGTGGGCTTTGGTTTTTTAGATAAAATTTTAATTTTAGGCGCCAATGGCGTATATCCATTGGCGCCCATATGGGGGGGGCAGGGGGCTTCCTTCCCCCCTGGCTGAATGATACTGCCTTATTTTTATATTTTTGTTCTGAGAATTCTATTATATTGCATTAAACGTGCCATTTAGACGAGGTTTGTCTCCCCTGGAATTCAGCTTATGGGCATCCATGCTTATATTTCTTATTGGGATAGACCTTCCAGATATTATTTCAAACTGAAGGGCAGATATAGCTATTTTGTCTGCCTTGTGGTTTCCTTTAATGTCCATATGACTTGGGATGTATTGGAATTTTGTGGATGTACCTTGTTTTAGTAGCTGATTCAATAGTTCAAGAGTGGTAGAGATATCATTGTCTAGGTATTCTGAATACTCTGGTGATATTGAGGTAAGGGCTGATTTCGAGTCGGAATAAATTATAAGAGGGGTGTTTCTTGGAGGGTTTGGCATCTTTATGATGGTTTCCAATGCAATGTTGATAGCAGCTATTTCGGCTGTCATGATACTCACATCATTTTGGAGCCTTTCTGCAGCTGCTATACATTCAGTTGGGAAGTGGACTCCACAAGCAGTCCTGGATTCCGTTTTTGAGCCATCCACAAAAATTGGGAGGTGGTGGTTATATCTCTGAGACTCAAATTCATGGAATAATGATTTTACACAGGCAAGGGAGAGATCTGCCTTAATAGCCGGCGAAAAAGAAAGGTTCACGTCTGGGTAGTCGTTAGCCCAGGATGGTATCCAGGGGTATACTTGAAGTAAAGAAGATGAAGGCATGGGGAAGGTCATTTGGGTGGTTGCGAATTCCCGTGCAAGGCCCCTAAAAGCACCAGGTTTTCTTAGCCAATCATGTAATCCATGGGAGCTATTACCTTCAATTTTTGTAAAGTAGCGGGCAAGTAGGTTTTCTCTATTCGTAGCAATAGAGGTGAGACCATTTTCACTGAGGAGGAAGTTGATTTTGGTGGGATTCCTGAGGCCAAGTATGGCACGGATCATAGTATTTTGGACAGTCTCCAGACTGCATAATAGGGTTTTTGACCCTATTAGTCTTATAGAAATTTATTAAAGTTTTTCCATGGCAACCCCAAGGCGTATTAAGTAGCCTTTGTAAGATACGCATTTTCCTGAGGCATTTTGTTCTCACATTTTCAGTATTTAGCCTGAAAGTTGGTCTTTGGTCTAGAGCGAGGCCTAGATATTTGGTGTGTTGTTGCTCTTGGATTACAACACCATTTAGGGTTAATAGGGCAGATCGGTGGTTTCTCTTATTATAAAACTTACTATAGCTGATTTTGATGGGGCGTTGGGTAGGCATACATTGTTGGAGAAACATTCAAAGGCATAAAGCGACATTTGTAACTTAGATTGGGCCTGTTCAAAATTATTTGAGGTAGATCATAGGACTATATCATCTGCAAACTGAATATTTGTAAGGGGTAAATTCAGATCCTATAAATATAGAGAAAACAGGAGATAGCTGAGAACAGCACGTTGAGGACGGCCTATAGAGACAGGCCTTTTAGAAGAGATGTAGGAGTTTCCTTGGAGAACAAAAGAACGTTTGGATTGGTAACTTTTAAAAAAATTCACTACAGGTAGCGGAAAACCCGTTTTTGATAATTTTTGCAGTAGGAGTGGATGTTGGATATTATCATATGCATTTAGGAAATCCAAGAAGGCTGCAACTAGGATTTGGTTATCTGTCAGACATTCAGATATGGCATTGGTTAAGCAAACAAATGCATCAGTGTTAAAATGATATTTCCTAAGTGCAGTCTGGGTATGTGGGATGAGGTGGTTAGACTCAGCGAACCAATACAATCGGGAGTGAATTATCTTCTCATATGATTTTCCCAGAACTGGGGCAATCATAATGGGTCTGAAAGATTGGGGTCATCTTTGGTTTTTTTTTTGCTTTATATAAGGACAATGAGTGATGTTTTCCAAGTGGATAGGAAGAAGGAATTACACCAAGCGTTGTTGAAGAGAGATAAGAGTGCTTTTTTAAAGTCTATTGGAAGGTGTTGGAGCAAAGATGGATGGATCTGGTCACAGTGGCGGGTCCAAGAGAAAGGCGAGGAGGGCGCGTGTCCCCTAACGTAGTCTAAAATAGTGTAATTTACTTAATTAACGCAAGTTTGCGGTAAATAAACTTGCTCCTAACGCAAGTTTATCAGATCGACCTATTTTGCCCCCCCCCCCCAAAAAAAAATCCTGGATCTGCCCCTGTCTGGTCGTGTCTACAAGATGTTTTGGGTTTAATGGAATTGACTGCTTTATCTAGCTCAATCATTGTAAAGTTTTGGAGTAGATACTGGGAACCAGGGAAGTCAAAATGAGGTGTTAGACTGATCTGAGGTGAATTATGAGGGGTATTTTAGAATTCCTTCTCGAAAAAAATCTGCAAAAAATTCAGCTTTTTCTTTGTTGGTTTCCAGTTGCTGACCATTTAGAGTTAGCTGGTAATGGAAGGGGTTCTATTTGGAGAATTTGAAATTCGTCTTTTTCTTATTCGTTTCGTCTTATTCTTATTCTAATTCGTCTTATTCTCATTCGTTCTTATTCATCTTCTTTTTATTCGTTCCTCTTTATCAAATGATTACTTCGCTTTCTTCCTTGAAACTTAAATATCTCTTTTCAGGCTCTTTGTTGAAAACACCAGAGAGGTTTCTGAAATCTAATTTGCAGAACGATAAAACGTTATACAAAATAGCGTACAGAAGTTGAGACTCACTCTAAATAATGCAGCAACTTTAAAAGCTAATAATGGGGTTCTGCCCTTGATTGCTTTGCTGATCATTATTGATTGCTAAGTTGTTTACTGTTTTGTCCACCACTTTAGATTCAACGCTTTCATTTTGTCTGACAGAGATGATACGCAGGTAGAAATCGGGTATTGAATGGATGGGATAATGTTGGATGATAATTTGATTAGTCGATATATCGACCTTTTTTTTTTTTTAACAGTTCTTTCGCCTGTGCAATACCAAATAATCCAAGCTATCTCGTGGTGCTAGACTTATTCCTCCCGGAAAAATTGTTTTCGTAAAATACCCCCGCCCGCGTCAAATCCCAACCCTGCGACAAATTCACCATGCAAATCCCCCCTGAGGACCAGGGGACAGCTCCCATAAGTTTTGGAGTAAACTATTGCAGGTAATTTTTGCTTGAAAAGGGGGGGGGGGGCAGGGGAAAACCCTTTTGGTTTGGGGTAAAAAAATTGCCACTAATGTTTTGGGGGACGGGGAGGGGATGCGGTCAAGGAGAACCAGGGGTCAGTTTTCATAAATTTGGACTAATATATCGTCATTTTTTGGGTGGGGGGACCATAAAGGGCCAAAGGTTATTCCCATTAGCTTTGTAATAAAATAACGCCTTTTTTTAGGGGGAAGGGGGGGGGGTCAGGCCATTGAGGACCAGGGTCAGCTCACATAAGCTCCCATAAGTTAAAACATAGTTGTTGTTTTTTTTTTTGGGGGGGGGGGGGGTTCCAGGGAAGATCCCATAAATTTTGGAATGAACAATATTTAATGATTTTTTTTTTCGGAGAAAGGGGTTAAGCTAAGAATGACCAAGAGTTAAGCCCCATATGTTATGGAATAAAATATCGTATTTTTTGGGGGTGAAGCCATGAAGGTCCAAAGGTCAGCTTCCATAACTTTTACAATAAAATATAGCTAATACTATTTTTTTGGTGGGAGGGGGAGGGGTTTTGGGCCATTGAAGGCCAGAGATCAGCTCCCATAAGCCTTGGAATAAAATATCGTTAATTAGTTTTTGGTGGGGAGTTTGTTTGGGCCTAAAGTCAGCTCCAAAAGATTTTAGAATAAAGATTTGCTAATAAGATTTTTTGGAGGGAGGGGGGCAGACATGGGTCAGCTATCAAATCTCTTGAGTTTTGGAATTGAATCTCATCAATAAGATCTTTAGGGGAAATCGGAACAATAGCCTTACAAGTAAACATAATTAATGTGGTAGTCAAACTTTTCGCTACTGTTCGTATATATATATTTATGCCTTGGGTGGTAGTAGCAGGAGCAGTAGTAGTACCAACAGTGCTGCATTAGCAGTAATAGCAACAGCAGTTGCAGCAGCATTAACAGTAGTACTAGCACGTTCATACTATCTTTTCGTTAGTTGAACATCCCCCTCATGATGCTTCATAAGTTTTATTTTGATAAGCTATGCCGCTCCGAAAAATATTACTGATACACTTATATCAACAATCTATATACACGTAGTATGATTTGATTTACTTCAACTTTTCTCTCAATATTTTCTCATATGTTTGTGTTTTGATTTAGTTCAACGCTCCCCTGAATACTCTTTGAAAGGCCCTTCTGAATGCCCCTCATTTTTGGAAATTGCTCTGAGGGCTATAAACGGATTGACATCCCAAAAGAAATAATTACTGGACCTCTCAACAATGCTGAACAAAATAGCTGTAATTTTTTTAATTGGATGTGTCTTTGGAAATGAATGGCGCTGGGGGATGAGGGAGGGTTGGTTGCTCTTCCATAACTTTTGATTCTTAAAGAAGAACGACTAGAGCTTTCGATTTCCGATCAAATGAGCCCCGTCCATAATTTATACGACCACCCCATCCATATAAATCTTATACGCACCCGGGGAATAACTTACAACCCTTGTTCCTGGGGGTTTTGCCCGCTCTGGAGGCATTTTTATTGATTCTTTGGACTATTTTGAACAAAATAGCTCTCACAATTTCAATCAAAAGTGATTTGGAGACAGAAGATGTCGTGGGAAATGGCCTAGTTGTGCTCCTACCACTTATGACTCTTATTAGGTTATTAACTTAAAAAAAAAAGTTTTTTTTAATTGAAAGTATGGAGCGACATTAAAACTTAAAACGAACAGAAATTATTCTGTATATGAAAGGGGCTCTCCCCTCCTCAATGCCTCGCTCTTTATGCTAAAGTTTTTTATTGTTTTAAAAAATAAAGTTTTGAGACAGAGTCAAACTTTAGCGTAAAGAGCGAGGCGTTGAGGAGGGGATAGCCCCTTTTTATACGGAATAATTTCTGTTCGTTTTAAGTTTTAATGTCGCTCCTTACTTTTAGTTAAAAAACTTGTCTTTTTAGTTAATTTCTGAACGTTCTTGAATTAATGCAGCTTCGATTTTGGCTCACTGTACATGAATAATTGAAACGAAATTCGCATATCAATTTCTTTTTTTTTGGCTAATTGGCTTTCTCGAAATTTTGTTCTGACGCAACTCACGAGTTAACTTACGTAACGAATTCCTATATTCGTATGTTTTTATTACGTGTATTAGGGAGGTCGCTCCCTAGTCAATAGCTCGCTCTTTACGCTTAAGTTCGAATTTTGTTCGAATGACAAATCTCTGAATCACAAAGGCCGGTTAATTAGAATAGATAGCTTTTTTGAAAGTACTAAAACACTTTAGCGTAAAGAGCGAGGTATTGACTAGGGGGCGAATCCCCTCATATACGTAATAATTTCTGTTCGTTTTAAGTTTTAATGTTGCTCTTTACTTTCAGTTGAAAAAACTTTTTTTTTATTTAATTTCTGATCGTTTTTTAAGTAATGCTGGGAAATCTGGCGCCCCCTTCATATCCATCCATCCCTTCCCTTAAGGAAATATCCTCCATGGAAAGATCCTCCCCCGTAACCCCTACTCCAATCCTTCACTAGAAAAAAATTCCTCCTGAAAACGCCTGTATACTTCCCAATAACCAATACTATATGTAAACAATGGGCAAAGCTTATAACTTGCAGCCCTTCCCCCGGGAACTGTGGGGGATTAAGTCATTCTCACAGACATATTAACTACATTTTCGACTATACTGAACAAAATGACCATCTAAAAATTTTGATTAGTTGACTTCTGGAAAAAAATGAGCATGGGAGAGGGCCAAGTTGCCCTCCAGTTTTTTTAGTCACTTAAAAATGCCACTAGAACTTTTAGTTTCCGTTCGAATGAGCCCTCTAACGATATTCCAGGACTACTGGATCGATACGATCACACCTGAAAAAAATACAAACAAATAAACACCCATCCGTGATCTTTCTTCTGACATTTCCTCTATATCAATTCAACCAAATTACCCCGGTTTGCAGATGTTTCTGATTTGTCATGACCCCTCAAAGCAAGACCCTGGCGGCCAAGAAAGCAAATAGCAAGAAAAATGTACTTCACATGATCTCTATCTTCCTGAACCTCTTGAGATCTGGATTGAATTAAGGCATTCGCTATAGATTTTGAAGTATCAGTACTCATTGTTTTAAATTCCGTCCATGCTGACATACAGTACCTATGGCTTTCAGAACCATCATGTTGCTTTAATAGAGCAGAACTGTCTTTCCACTTGCAAAATCCTGACTCAATGAAAGCCCTTTTTCCAGCAGTTTCTCCAGCCCTTAGAGACCCCCTAGAAAAATGGCGGCAAGCAAAACAAAACATGGAATTCAAGATTTTTGAGTATTCAATCCATTCATTAGTCTTATAGTAATGTGCACTGAACCTCCTTCTTCTAGAAGTAGAAGCCAGATATCTCTCATGAATAGGTTGAGCTGGTTTGCCGTGACGCATCCTAGAGATATCTGAGAGAGTTTCTTGACTGCAACTGGAACCCGTAAGGGGCTCAGTGATGCAGACCAAACTTTAATGTTGATCTGAGCCATTTACTGTCCTGCTTGTTTCTGAAATTCTGTCACAGGTGGGGGAATTTATCTTAACTAACCCGACACTTTGGGCGTTAACACTATTGCCAGTTTCTTGCACTAAAGTTTCTTCATTTTTATTCCGTATTTTCACTGAAAAAAAAATCCAAAGTTTGTTGTCGCTTTTTACTCATAGTTTGATTATGATGTAAACCTTGGTTTCTGCTGATATAGGGTTTACTTTGATAAGAGTTTTGGTAAGCGTAGCCGAATCATTCAGAGTTATGGGTTCTCGTGGAGGAGGCAGAAGAGTCTCTTTCACTATAAACTATGTGTTTTATTGTACTAAGTTTTTGTACAGTAGTTTAAGATCGATGCAGTTAAACGAGTAGTAGACAAGGACTTCACTCAGACACGGCAAGAGAAGAACTGAAGAAACACGTAGAAACTCACTTGGAAAATCACTCTCATACTCCATGGTGAAACTACCCCGCTTAGAGCTCCCATAAGCCAATCACCTACATTTCCTGTTCACGATAATCCCATATACTCCACTGGGACTAGTCATCCCATAAACTATTCAACATGGTCAAGAATCCTCTGACCAAAACCCCCTTGAAACCCTAGAGCACATTTCCTTTCACAGAAAAAAAGGCAATACTAAAAAAGGTAATATACAACACTCATAGTTTACAACGAATTCTTCACAAGAACAATAAAGAAATACTGACCACATGAAGCTTAGTTTTGAATGAACCCTACTCAGGTATAAAATATTGTAGACGCGTGAATAGAGACGCGCTCTTGGACATTTGACATTTAAAAACAAGATTGTCTCCTAATGATAGAATTAGGGCACCAGTTTGTTGTTCGTTACTGGACCAGTTGCTTGTTTAATATAGCACATAGCTAAAATAGAAAATAGCTGTGAAATATAAATAAGAAGGTAATTTTCAAAGCCAGGGGGGGACATGGCCCCCCTGCCCCCGCCCCTAATTGGCACCCCTGTTTCTCTGGCGTGTAAATTTTTATTGGTAAGATTAAACTTGATAAAACTTATGTATTTGAAATCAGCGTAAAAATCTGATTCTTCTGATGTATTTATTGGTATTAAAATTCCGTTTTTTAGTTTTGATTACTATTGAGCCGGGTCACTCCTTATTTACAGTTCGTTACCACAAACTGTTTGAAAAAACTTGATCCTGAAAATTATTTTTTCAAAGAAAAGTAAAGAACTCCATTAAACCAGAAATGAGCGAAAATCAAATCAAATATTGAACTAAGTCTAAAACTACCACAAATCAACATCAATAGATAAATGAAGCCCAAAACGAACAGAAATTACAATAAATAACCTAGTCAAACCCGAAACGAGCAGAAAGTAACACGAGTAGGGCTCACAGCCAATATTCCTTCTCAAGCGCAGAACATAATTTGCATTTACTGAAAAAAATAAAAGCGAATACGCATTGTCAGTTTCAAATTAATTCGCTGATATTTATTCTACAAAGTCATTATAACTTTTTATTCATTAAAGTGGTGAAAATATTATAAATATATAAATTTTTCTTCAGTGAGATTCAATTTAACTTCTGGCCTCGAAAAGGCACAAGGGTTGTAAGCCCTATTCATGTTAATTTCCACTCGTTTTGAGTTTGACTCGGTTATTTATTTGTAATTTCTGTTTGTTCCGGGTTTCATTTATTTATAGATGCTGATTTGTGATAGTTTTATTCTTATTTTATTTACTAATTTTTGGTTCAATGGAGTTCTTTCCTTTTCTTTAAAAAACTTATTTTCTAAAAATTTCTTAATTTCTATTCGTTTTGTAATGACATTGTCTTCTTCAAGGAAAAAGAAAATAATAGTTTGAATCATTTTATTTTCTTCTGTAAGAATTTATAATTTGACCTGGTATTTTAATACTGGAGAAACTTTTTTTGTATGCTGGAGAAGCAGACCTGAAAGTTTGAGCTTGATATCCCCAGCCGTTCTTGGGATATTGCTGAGATGACTTATTGGTAACCAGCATACACGCAATGGGTTTTAATTTGATTTTGAAGCAAAATTTAGCTCTTAAAAATAATGGGCTCATCTTATAGCTGCGGGGGTTAATCTTTCCAATAACCCTAGATATATAGTTACTGGACCGTTAGCTAAGCTGAAGAAAATGGATGTCCCGGAATTTTGGAAATGTTTGGAAAGATACTAACTAAAATGAAGGTTTATTGCCCTCCAATTACTTTTTACTCTTAAAAAGGACAGTATAACTTTTAATTTCCAATAAAATTAGCTCCTTTAAAATTTCAATGATATTTTTAGACATTATATTGCTACATTATATGATAGAGCAGTGCTGCCTCCAATATCGCTTATATGTCCTTTTAATACCTGCATGCATATAGCTTTTTTGTTTAATTGAACCCTCCCCCCCCCCCAACGTTCTCTAAAAGCTTTGCCTTAATGCCCTTAGTTAAAGTAACCATAGAAGTAGCATTAACAGTATACACATAGTGCCTTCTGGCTAGTTTAAAATCCAGCATAACTTACCCTGAAAGGTCTAGCTTAATGATGTAAGCCCATATTGAGATATTGTTTTGTCATCCTTTTGAAAATCTAAATGACCACACTTCGTTTTGATTTAGTTCAACATCCGCCAAAAATTCCTTGAAAGATTCACCTCTAGCTATACTTTTAGCTTGCGTAGTAGTTATCGTAGCAGTATGGACATAGCGCTTTTGATTTTCTTCGACATCCCCTTCAACACACAGTGACATTTTAAACTTAATACCATCAACCGTACCCGAAGCATTGCTGATACGCCCTCTTGACAACCTATGTGGGCACAGTGTGTTTTGATTAAGTTCAATAAAGTTTCAATATTGACCAAAAGTTGTGGCTTAATACCCTTAGCTTTAGTAGCATAAGGAACAGCGCCAGTAGTTATAGTAGTAGAATTAATAGTAGTAGTCGTAGCTGTAGTAGCAGTAATAATATAAGCAGCAATTTTAGGAATAAAAGCAATAGTATTATGATGCAAATGTGACCTTTTGGTTAGCTCAAAGTTCCCCACAGCAAGCCTTGAAGTTTTAACTTCACAAACAAAACTGTTCCTAAGATATTGTTGATATGCTCTTTTGACCACCTGCATACCGAAGGCATTTTGTGATTCATTTTACCTTCCCTTAAAAATTCCCTGAAAATTTACCCTTAGGCATAGTTGTAATAGTAGTCACAGTAGTAACATTAGTACTAAACTTAACACAATTATCCATTACTTTGACATGTCAATATATACTTTTGATATTCTGTGTAATAGCAGTAGTAACAGGCACATTTTCCCTTTTGGTCGTCAGCTGAATAATGCCCCGGAAGTTTCCTTTTGATGCGGTAAGCCATTCCAAAAACATTGCTGATACGTTTGTATCAGCAATCTGGATGCAGATAGTGTTTTCTTATTTAGTTCAGCTTTTCATTCAGCGTTTCCTGAGCTGCTGATTTTAATGTCCTAGGCATTAGTAATACTCACTACAGAAGTGGTAGTTGTAGTAGTCCCTAATTTTACCTTGCCCCTATAAATAAAATTGTGCATACAAAGAGGAAGAAAGGCAATATACA
Source organism: Artemia sp. Kazakhstan ARC1039 (assembly GCA_029168905.1). Taxonomy (NCBI): domain Eukaryota; kingdom Metazoa; phylum Arthropoda; class Branchiopoda; order Anostraca; family Artemiidae; genus Artemia; species Artemia sp. Kazakhstan ARC1039. Next base: position 25,945 of record JAQQPU010002717.1, read on the forward strand.
AAGAATTCAGGGTATTTCTTCCCAAAAATTTTCTCCCCACTCAAAATTCACCCAGACAATCCCCTCCCCCTTGCAGAAAACTCACCCACGAAAAATACCCGTATATTTTTCAATAACAAATATTACCTGCAAGCCATGGACAAATTACAAAATTTAAAAAGGCACTTACACTTCTAAAATGGGGTTCTCCGATTGTTTCGTAGCTAGGGAGGGAGAGAGATACCTTAATGGGTGCATTTTAATGCCTAAACATCCCAACTCTCATTGTACCTAAAGATAAATACAAAATTAGCTCTAAGGGACAGATGAGTGGAGGATGGAAGCATAAATTAATACATAATCCCCAGGACCGTAACCAGGAATTTTTTCGGGAAAAAAAAAACCCATCGAAAATGTAAAATTTGTTTCTAATCCCTTTGTTTATGGGAATGGCTCTGGTCGACGCTGTCATTATGAAAGTAAAGAGTAACATTAAACCCCAAAATGAGAAGAATTTATTACGTATGGGAGGGGAATTGTTTCTTCCTTGTCCCCACCTTGACTTCATGGTCGCAAAAATTTTGAAGTTTGCTCAATACATCAGCAATTAATTTACCTTGCCCCTATAAATAAAATTTTGCATCCAAAGAGGAAGAAAGGCAATATACAAAGAATTCATGGTATTTCTTCCCAAAAATTTTCTCCCCTCTGAAAATTCACCCTGACAATCCCCTCTCCCTTGCAAAAAACTCACTCATGAAAAATACCCCTATATTTCTCAATAACAAAAACTACCTGTAAGCCATGGACAAATTACAAAACTTAAAAAGGCACTTAAACTTCTACAATGGGGTTCTCCGATTGTTTTGTAGTTAGGGAGGGAGGGAGATACCTCAATAGGTGCATTTTAATGCCTAAATATCCCAACTCTCATTGTACCTAAAGATAAATATAAAAATTAGTTCTAAGGGACAGATGAGTAGTAAGGGTGTGCACAGTATCACGAATACATTCACGAACACATTCAACTATACATTCACGCATACAAGAATATGCTCAAAAGTGTAATAGATACGAACCCTACATGAAAATATACACATGAATTGCGCAAGGAAAAGCCATGCCTGAGACACTACACTCACACGTGAATATTTTAAAAGTTGGCACACTAAAGTCGAGGTTTTTTAAACTTGGCAATGTATAATGTAGTCAAGCATGTTTTGAGAGTTTGGTCCTAATAATATAATTTAAAGCAAACAGGTTTTTTTTTCTGTTTTTGTTGTCAATTGCACAATGAATGTACGTCATGAATTCACGTGTACATTCTTAAAAAAACAAAACAAAACTGGTATGATATAAAGTAGTCAAACATGTTTTGGGGGCACGCACGGAATTATGTAACTCAACATCCGTTTTTTTTATTTGTCCTTGAAAAACTGTATAAAATGGTCATGCACTACAATTCAGTTTTCATTATGTTTTAACACATCGATTATAGTACACTACATATTATTAACTTTGAAAACAATGGATTCGTCAATTGTCAATGTGAGTACAGCTTATTAAATTTTTTAATTTATTTCCAGATAAAAAGCATTTACCAGTAAATTCAAATTTCAGGGGGACTTAGCCCCCCTCCCCTCCAACAATACAAAACTTTAAAATATAATGAGTATATTCGATAGAAACGGCAAAGCACGCTTTTTTCTATTATGTAAAACAAAAACCCACTCCTCAATTGCTGTGTTACGACCATAATTCCTTAGTTTTAGTTATTTCGTTCAAAATGTGGCTTTTCACATTATCAAAAATAGAGTTTCCGGTCTAAAAGTATCTATGTCTAATCCTTTTAACAAGAGCGACAATTTCCAAACAGGCTTTTACATGCGTTATCTGAAATTATTAATACCATATGTTGAAGGATAGCGGCAAGGGTCTCCTTGACAAATAGATTCTTTTTAGGGTCAAATTAAAGGTGAGTAAAGCCGCCGGACCTCAGGTCTAAACTTAAGGAGGGAATATAGGTGGGACCTACAATTTATTCATCGGTAATTTTGGGGTATGTTATTTTAAGAGAAAATTCTTAGTACTTTCCAAAGCTTAGTAGGTAATATCTTGGCTCATTGTCATGAATTGAAACCTGTTTCTGTGATCTTCATCCTTCAAAGTGAAATTTTGAAAGATGTATTTATTAAGCTATTAATTGTTTAAAGCATATTCCAGCCTAGGTAGCATACTAGGACCCCAAGGCTGTTCAGTATGATGAGTGTATGAACGCGAAGGAATATTTGTGCAGAAAAATATTGATTTGTAAAAAGTAGCAGGCATTCTAAAGTGCTAATAGTTATAGCACTACAAACATCAGAATTGACTTTATAGTTCAAATTATATTATGGGGAGATTTTTTGAAATCCCCCTTCCCTCCAAACTCAAAAATTTCCAAATTTTACTTTAAAAGCTTTTCTTTTTAAATATTGCTAAAGTGCTAATAGTTATAGCACTACAAACATCAGAATTGACTTTATGGGTCAAATTATATTATGGGGGGATGTTTTGGAAATCTCCCTTCCCTCCAAACTCAAAATTTTCCAAAATTTTACTTTAAAAGCTTTTCTTTTTAAATATTTCTAAAGTGCTAATAGTTATAGCACTACAAAAATCAGAATTGACTTTATAGGTCAAATTATATTATGGGGAGATTTTTTGAAATCTCCCTTCCCTCCAAACTCAAAATTTTCCAAAATTTTACTTTAAAAGCTTATCTTTTTAAATATTTCTAAAGTGCTAATAGTTATAGCACTACAAACANGGCTTCCTTCGGGGTTGGGGTGGGGTATGAGAAGCCTTTGGGGTTGGGGTAGAGGACCTCACAACACTGTTAAAATACAACTTGTGTATTATAACGACCACACTCAAAACCTCTTCCAAAATCTCTTCAAAAATCACCTTTTAAAATGTCTCTAGCTGTTTCGCCGAAATAGTTCCATAAAATAGCTAAAACGGTTTCGCCAAAATTATCCCTAAACGGAATTTCGGCATGTTCCTTTTGTTTGGCATCTCTGCGCCAATGCATTTCAAATTATTTGGAAACCTTTTCGCGCGCTAAGATCAAACGTCTGCTCGGAAACGATTCTCTTGTTAGAAACAACAAATTAATTTCCCTTTCGTGAATCAATTCTCTTTAGAACAACAAATTAATTCCCCTTTCGTGTCAATCAATCAATCATGACATCATCTGTCATGTGTGATCAAAACTTTGTCTCGGAGACAATTCTGGTCGAACTCCAAAGACATTAATTAACTTGACGTCATCTGTCAGACACTCCCTGGAAACAATTTGATTAATGACTGCCAACTCTAGACTGAAAAGAAAGTTGGCTCGGAAACGACAACAACATTGATCCCATTAACCACGTGTTCTCTCTAATTACTCTGTTCAAAACAACAACAACATTGATCCCATTAACCACGTGTTCTCTCTAATTACTCTGTTCAAAACAATAACAAATACTATTTCTGGACCATAACATTCGCCTCGAGCGTGCCAAAAACAACAATAACAACATTGACCTTGGCATTCGCTAAGAGCGTGCCAAAAACACACCTGGAGAAAGAGGTCATTGACCGATTACGCAATCATTCTCCCTAATGACTCTATGCCCATATATGGTGTGGTGACACGAGCTCATGAGGCATCTCTACTTGTATGTGCGTGTTAGTGGAATTTTAATTCTTCATCGACGACTATTCCCAAATTTCTTTCAGCTGCCGTCGAACCAATCGATTGCCTAGAGCCACCCCCTCCACTCATAAGGTACTGCCACTTCTCATTCTTATTCCTGAAATGTACTGTCTTGCATTCCTGAATGTTAAACTCAAGCTTCCATTGGCGGGCCCAAAGGGAAAGTGAATTCAGGTCTTCCTGTATGGTGGCTCTTATCGCTGTCGACTCCGCGGGCCGTATAAGCTTTGAATATCCCGTACATAAGCTTTGAATCGTCCGTATAAATACTTATCTTGTTTTTTTAAATCCCGTGGAGCATCATTAATGAAAATATTGAAAATTGTTGGGCCCAAGATCGTTCGCTGGGTGACGCCAGTATCAACTCAAGCAACTTTTGAGAGGAATTCTTGCCTGTTATCCCCAAACACTTTAACTCTCTGCTTTCTTCCTGAGAGGAACTGCGTCACCCATTCAACAACCTCAACATGTATCCCGGTAGCTAAGAGTTTTGCCTTCAAACAGTGATGGCAAATTTTGTCAAACACAAATGCAAAGTCTAATAAGATCATATCAGCAGTTCAGTGTAGCAGTTCAGTGACATATTCGTATGTATCAATAAGATTTGTCTCCACCAAGCGTCCAGATCTGAATCCATGTTGGCTATCGGTAAGTAGTTTGTTGTAGAAAGAAACAGGAAAAGGCGGTACTGGAGCAAGTACAATAAAGGAAGAAAAGAGGAATATTATCAAATATTTGATAAAACTCGAAATAAACTAAGAAACTTAAGTAGAGAACCTTGCATAAATTTTGAGTTCAAGCTAGCTGATGACAGTAAGGAAAATCAAAAGAAGTTCTGGAAGTATGTTTCCAGTGAAGACCACAGCAGATGATCAGTAAAAACACACTGTATAGATAATGGCAAGGAGGTAACTAGCCTGAAAGATATCACTGAACTACTCAACAAGCAATTTGTATCAGTTTTTATCAGTGAGCCAGATGTTCTCTCTCTTATAGCCATCCTATGACATCCCTACGCCAATGTCACCTATTCAGTACTCACTACCAGTTCTCCAAAAACAACTTGAAGTGCAAGACATCAATAGGTCTGCTGGTCCTGA